>JABXJD010001675.1:0-77506 GCA_013375575.1 Percina caprodes | reverse complement strand
AATCTGTATCCATTTGGTGTACTTTGTTCCAAAACCAAGTTCTACACATTGCACTTTAGCTCTAAATTAGAAAAAAAAATAAAAATAATCAAACCAAGAACATAGTCAATATGTCATTTAATTATGTTTTGTATGAAGGATCATGTTAAAATACAGTAAATTATATAAAACACAACCATATTTATAATGTTCAATTAACAAGAGTTGGTTTGACACTGAAGACATCATACAAAATCATCAGAGCATTATATAATCCACCAGGTTGTCACGGACGTTCAGGAAGAATGTGGCCACAGATCTGAGAGCAGCTCTACAGCCCTCAACAACAAAATATTCAAAAGGAAGCATTACAGCGTTGCATTGTTCAGTCATTGAGCAATTTCACAACAATAAAATACATTTGCCTACTGTAAGTGGGCCCCATTAGTAACGCAGATAGGCTAGAATGTGCTGCAGATCTGTGGGTGCAGTGGAGCTACCAGGGGAGGACTACAGAAAAAAAGTGCTGTACCGCAGGTATGAAGTAGGGCTTCACAATAAATCTCAATTTTATCGAAATATGAACTAGTGCAATATCTAAATCGCAGAGGTGGGCGCAATGTTTGTTAAAGGCAAAATATGTGTCGAACCATCCTGAATGAAGTATTGAGGAGCTGGAAGTCTGTCTGTAAAAATCTTTGGTACAGATCCTTGCAACCAAAAAAAAAAAAAAACTTTTGAATTTTTTTAAATTTAATGAAAATGAGAATAGCGATACATATTCACTATTGTGAATCATATTGCAATCACTATCAGTCAAAACTGCAATTAAATATTTTCTTTGTATCTTGCAGCCTTAGTATAAAGGAGAAAGAACTAATTCCTGTGGCACCTTAAATAATCGTTTGTGCTCTCGAAATACTTTATTTGTGCATACAAATCAAGAGAACATAACATGAAATAATATTGAACACATGGTTAATGGATGAAAGATAATGTATCACTTTTAATGTTCAAACAAATCCAAACTGCATTAGTGATTCTCTCATAGTGCTTATCAGAACCATTTTCAGATACAGCAGGAAAAACCTATAAACTGTTTAGCACTAAACGGCAGCAAAGTTGAAAGCTGGCCGGTGAACACAGTGGAGGATTTAGTAGCTAAAGAGGAAGACATGTTAGTCAGGAGTTGCTAGCAACCAAAAACTTAAAAAAAAAATAAAAATAAAAAACAACAAGGGGAATGGATAAAGGACTTAGATTTATCACCAGGCTGGAAATCTGACAAGTGTGGCTGTTCCTGTGTTTGCTGGATGTCCCAATAACCCACTGATTACAGATCAACTTCAAGACAAGGCAAAGTGGCCAAAAAAATCCAAATATAATCTATGAATGCCAGTATAAATATGAGTTATTGTTCTTCAGCCCCTCTGGCTGCTGGAGCCCAATACAGTCTCTTATCTTTCAATAATGTTTAAATCCCTTCTGATAGCTATTCGTACATGTGCACAGAGATTATATCACCCGTCAATCACTCTGTCCCGCTATGACTCACTCAAAACACAAAGCCAAACATGACTCATAACAACTCATCAATCCTGCAGGGTACCTTCCAGTAAAATCTCCGCAAGCAAGACAGAGCATGCATTGCACACATTCTCCAAGGAGAAGAACCTGTTTGTCAGGATGGAAAGATAGCAGCTTTCTGAAAAAGGACTCTTCGAGTCAAAGTGTGCTTTAAGAGTTAGGCAATCCACATACAGCCGGTCTCAAAGTACATTCAGCTGTCACAACCACCTGGAGCAGTGTAAAGCCTCCTCACTGCAGATAAAGTCCAATCTGCCATCCCATGCATCACACATTTCAGATCCTTCATTTGATCGCAATGAGCAAAATTTTGAATTACATTTTAATTTGGTTGGTCATTCTTCTACGTTTGTAGGTTGTTTGGATTCAGGTGATTTGGATTTCGCATCCGTGCCGAAAGAATAGGACTGTATTTTGTACTTTTCTCTCTGCACGTGTTGCGGCCTGATCGCTGTGCTAGTAGCGGCCGGCGTCGTCATAGGAGGCGACGTCCAGGTCGAAGTAGTCCTCCAGCTTCCACTGCAGGGTCTCGAACGTGGGCCTGTCCTGCTCGTTCTCCTTCCAGCAGTCCATCATGATGTCGTGCATGACTTTGGGGCATTTGGCGGGGCACGGCATCCTGTAGCCATGGGGAAGCTTCTGCACCACCTGGTAGTTTGTCATGGCTGAAGAAACCACAAAAAAGGACATTAGAACTTACAGGAGATAATTACTTTTGCATTGAATGTTTACCTGGAACATTCAGAGACTTTTTGAGAGCTACTTCAAATCATAGATTCATTTGACTTTTCAGAAAATTCTAATTTCTTGTTCAGAGAATCATTTGTGTCAAGGTTGATGAAAGTGTCACCTGGGTAAGGCATCTGTCCAAACGTCATGATCTCATACAGCAAAATTCCAAAAGACCAAACGTCCGATTTGATGGTGAACTTGTTTTCGTGGATGGCCTCTAGAGCAGTCCACTTCACAGGGAATTTTGTTCCCTCTCTGGCTTCATACACATTTTCATTCTCTTTCTGGCACACAAACAAGGCACACAATATAGATTTTAACTGTCAGTCAGCTGGATTTGGATTGATTTAACTTTAAGTGTTTCCCATCACAACGCCTGATGGGCAAATACCTGATGTGGGATGGTATTTATTAGCTTTCGTAATGCAATTTCCAGTCTGCATATATGGAGAATGTGAGCTGGTTTTAGTTTCATATTAGTAAAGTACTGTACACTGTAATTACAGTACTGGGCCCACAGCTACCAAGCTCCATTGTACAGTAAGTTGAACAACAAGTTCCTAAAACTTTCACTTTTAGTTTACTCATCACTTTTCTTTAGTGTACTTTATTTGTCGTGATAAGAACTTTGTCCCCCTTGTTCAGAGCCCTGAATGGCAAGCCAGCTAGACCCCAATCGCTGAAACGCTGCTTTTATCTCAAACACACGTGTACATTTACGGGTTTTTTTTTTTTACTCCTTTTTTGTCATGTATAGTATTATGACAACTATTATGATGTGTTGTACAACAGGCAGTGTGCAATTATGTTGGCTAGTGGCATTCTGTGCATGCCGAGTGATAACAGTGAGTATGTATGTGAGTGAGTGAGTGAGTGAGTATGTATGTAGTGGAAGTATTCAGATCCTTTACTGCAGTAAAAGGTACTAATAGCACACTGTAAAAATACTGTTACAATTAAAAGTCCTGCATTTAAAATGTTATTTAAGTAAAAGTATGTATGTATTATCAGGAAAATGTAGTTTAAGTATTAAATTAAATAATGTGTTTTATGTGGAGGACTCTAAATGTGTAAAGTAACTAAAGCTGTCAGATGAATGTAGAACATTTCTCCCTTAAATGTAGAAGAAGAGTAGAAGTAGAAAGTGGCATGAAAAGAAAGGTAAAAGTACTTCAACATTTGTACTCCAGTACAGTACAAAATATACTTGCTACATTTCACCACTGTATGTATGCATGTATGTACTGTGGTGTGTTGAATTCTCCCAAGAGCAGATCGTTTGGGTGTCCAAGACCAATTACCTCCAGGATAGAACATCTATCTAATCTTATCTCAACTGACACTTTCTACTTCCAGTATACAGCAACACTTTAAATGGTAGACCCACCATGAAGACCCTGGCGAGGCCGAAGTCCGCCACCTTGCAGATGTTGTTCTCTCCCACCAGGACGTTCCTGGCGGCCAGGTCTCGGTGGATGTAGTTCTGCAACTCCAGGAAAGCCATGCCCGACGCCACCTGGGCCGCCATCTCGATCTGGTCAGAGATCCGCAGCGTGGCGCCCTTATCCTCTGCAATCATGGAGAGAGAGACACTCAGAACCAATCCCACCACGTTAAACAGGAACCACACAAAGAAATATAAGAAAATCATTCTGCCTATTGCTTTTCAATCGGGATGAATATTATTTAACTGTAAAATATTTGCATTATATGGCAGAGGTGTCACATGACTTCAGTGGTGTAATGTAAAAAGTATAAATAGTTTATTACTGTACTTCAGTACCATTTTCACATCTTTACTTTACCTTGTTATTTTGTATTTCTCGAACTTATACTTTTACTCCACTACAAGCATCTTTGTTACTCGTTATTACTAGATAAAATCAGAAGAAATTTGTTAGACTGCAAAAAAGCAGGTTTGGCGGGTCATTGCTCCTAGATTGCAAGTTAATGCGTGCTCCGTTCCAGTTGGGGACGTTATGCCAGTTTGTTGCCAAGCGGCAAAACTTAAGAAGAAGACAAGAGAAGAAAGCATAATAACTAATATTCCAAAAACGTGACCAACTTCTACCACAGTCATTCTCTGGTAAGATACTTGTACTCTTACTCAAGTATTGCTTTCAAGTCCTTTATACAAGACTGCGTGACTTGGACTCGAGTCAGACATTTGATGACTTTACACTACTTGAGAATTTCAGAAAAGACTTGCAACTCAATGTGGACTTCAACAACGATGAAAATGTGACCTCATTTGGACGAGCTTTTTGAATTGAAAGAAAATTGAGACCTTTCCCCAACCTCAAAGATTAAAAAGTGTTATTTAAAAACATGTTGTACAAATACATTAATTGCTGGTCATATCCTGAATAAACTAACGCGGGTAATTCCCAGGAAAGTCTATACTTCATGAACGCATCATTGTTTTGTTGAGGTTTTATGCAAGTGGTCTGGAGCTCTCTCCCACACATGCACCTGCAGATTATACATCCATGAAGTGAGTTTTTTGTCCCTCGGGACTTCAGTGCAACGACTTGAGACTTACATGTGACTTGCAAACAGTGACTTGGTCCCAACTCTGTTATAACCCCCTAAAAATCTAAATTAAAAAAAAAAAAAAAAAAAAAAAAACTTAAAACGGCACGATAGGCAAGGTAAAAACCATTTCTGCAACCATCAACTTTGTAAAGAAAAAAAAAAAAAATTACAACTGACAGCACATGTAATCTGCTGAGGCAAATTCACCATCATTCGGTATTCTGGTGCTATAAAATGTGACTCTTGGAAGTTTATCTCCTATGTACGAGACGTTATCTTAATGTTTAATTCCTATGTAGGAGTTACTATCCCATACAACGTTTAGGCATATCTAGGCCGATGTGTTACTCTTGGCTGTCTTGGCTGTCTTATGGAGCCCTAAGAAAAAAAATAAAAATAAAAAAATATACCAAAAAACTAGGTTTTCTCCTACGCATGAGATGTGATGTCTTACATAGGAGATATTATCCAAAAGTTTATCTGCTACGTAAGAGATATCTTGTACGGAGATAAAACCTTGGGCTTAATGCAGTCTCCAGAACACCACTCTGTATTAATTTTTATTGTAATAAAAAAGGTTTGAAAAGATATAATGGAATAACGTTATAATGCTCAGCTTTTGTTGAAAGAGGTTTCAGAGAGCTGTTGATTAAAACGGTGGTCATTGTATTTGTTGTCAAACTGGCAGGTGTTTCAATTATTTTGCCCCGTCCATTTATAATAGGGTAGGTTAAATAACAAAAGACCTGCTGAGGGGAGTTTGTGTTCTTATTATTGCAATTCAAATGACAAAATTGGCCAGAGAAACAATGTTTATCCCAAGTAAAATGCATTGTAGCAAAAGATCAAGTTGGGGTAAATTAAGAATTATTGTTATTTAGCCATGTGACATAGTTACGTGCGTAACTTTACACACAGGTTAACATGCATATGCAGGTTAAAACAAGTCAATGTTGAATTTGGGTTTTACAGCGGTCTCCTGGGGGTAAAGCCCTGTTTGTGGATGTGTCAAAGTGACACCCCCACACACACACACACACACACAAAATGTTCACTATGCTTACACAAATCTGATTAATGGCAGCTACAGTCTAGATTATTTGTTATACTTTCTTCTTGGGACTTGGGTAGAGATGTTCCGATACCATTTTTCTCTTATTGATGCCAATCATTGAGTACCGCTCCGATATCAGTGTGTTTAAAAAATACATATCTTTTATTATGTTTTATCAGCTGTATACTACTATCCTTGTACTGATGTGATATGATCTCTATCATTGTTGTATGGCCTGGCTCAGGTTCAACTCTTTGTAAAACATGTGAACAAACAATGAATGCCATCATAATGGAAAATGAACACAAACAAACTACTTTAAAGCAGATTCTCTTATAGGCTCAGGTAATGTAGCCCAGAAGAGATTCTACTTTAACAGTAATTTGTTTGCATAAACTCCAGTCTCACAGATACCAGCATTTTAGGAAGTATCAGAGGCTTTTAGATATTGGTATCAGAACATCTTTACTTTGAACATGTCCTAGCCATGGGTTGTTGCAGTAGTATGGTGTAACGTGAATTAAAGTTGATGTGGATCAATAAACAGACATCAACTCCAAATGAGCACTACTCAAAGTGACACTCACTCTGAACCGAATTAACACTTTCACACTTCATGCAGCATTTTAAATGTCCCAGCAAGTACAAGGTCCAAAGTAAAGCAAAGGTCTTTATCAAAACACTAAATCAGCATCACGTATCTATTTCAGGCGTTAGGGTTACAGTGTGTTTACGACGCACTGAAAAACCAGGTCTCATCCAGCGTTTAAAAACACTACCACTGTCCTCAGTTCAAGTCCATCCTTTCCTGATTGTATAATGCTGCTGGAGAGACTTTAAAATGACAAAGATAAACAATATTATATATTGTTTGACATTATTATTATTATTATTATTATCATCATCATCATCATCATCATCATCTTGTAGTTTGTACAGTGTCTGCTAACAAGAGTGTTGATGGTGCAGTGGATGTCACATACAGTACCGTTGGTGTGGGAGATCTGCGTTCGATTCCCACTGCAACACAACAAATGTGTCCCTGAGCAAGACACTTAACTCCTAGTTGCTCCAGAGGCGTGCAACCTCTGACACATAAAGCAATTGTAAGTTGCTTTGGATAAAAGCGTCAGCTAAATGACATGTAATGTAAGGGAAGACAGAGAAAATGAATGATTAATAATAAGCAATCTGTATGATGCATGGCTATTATTTCATTGGACTATTTTAGCTACAAACCCAGTGGGAAAGTGGGCGGACCCGGAACATGGAATGGATTTTGTACACAAGGAAATTGGTTTATAGGCCGCTGGTCTGCCCTCTGGCTGACACTAAATACAATTTATGATGTGAAAATATGTTCAGCTGAGTACATAGTTTTGATTTATATATTGGGGGATCTTGATTGGTTTTGTTGCTCTGGGATACATCTCTACTGTAGCCTGTAGACGCTACTGTAGCACACTCGCATTGGACTCTGATCCTGTCATAAAGTAGCAGTAGCTCATGATCACATGCAAGTTAGCTTGTCTTACTCTGTAGGTACTCCAGCAGGCTGCCATTCTTCATCAGCTCTGTGATGATGTAGATGGGCTCCTCCATGGTGCACACGGCATACAGCTGGATCAGCTTGGAGTGCCGCAGCCTCTTCATGATCTGAGCCTCCTCAGAAAGTCCTCAGTGTCCATGGTACCTGCCACAGGTGGTCAGTGATGCTACATCAGGACTGCAACTTTGACATATAATCATTTTGTAGTGTTAAATAATCTTTGGGTTTGGTACAAACACATGTGGCGTTTGAACAAATCGCTCTTACACAGATCCTTGGATGTTCTGTTGATTGTATGTTGTGATGATAAATATTGTTTTGTTAGTTTATCTTCCTTGTGCTAAATAGTACATTTTCTTATTTATCTATCTTTAGAATTTAATCATGTTCAAAATAAACTCAACTATACTAAATCATGTCAGAATTGGTATAGGAATTTTTGGTTTGGTTACTACCTGGTTAGTGTTTCTAACAAGGAGCTTCTGAACCGACTGTTGCAACTCCATAGCCAAAAATACGTATAACAGAACTTACAACTAGCCCATAACAATAATATAGTAGCATTTTACAACAAACATCATTCATACATAGTAAATTGATAATTAAATATTAGATATTTTACTGTTGACAAATAATGAAATGATGATTTGTTTACTCATTAGTAATGCTATAATGTATATTATTCTATGATTAGTTGAGTGTAATATGAAATATTCAGTTACAATTAGTTCAATTAAACGGTACACAAACATTTAGATGCTATCATGAAGTTGCAACTAATCCTTGTAATAATGAGTTAATGATTATTAAGTTGTTTATAAAACAATTCATATTTATCAGCAATTATATATTTGCAATAATAAACTGTCGGTCTCAGTGACAACAGGAATTCTTAACTGAGGTTCCTCAGGGCTCTAACTTAGGTCCTATTATCTTTTCCTTTTAAAAGCAAAGTGTACAGATATAATTTCTCCTTCCACTGAAATGCAATATTTCCAACAAATATTTGAAGGCAAATTCACAATTGTTATTTATGGTTCTTTCTGCACCATTTGGCAGCTTGAGATCTTTATGACCTCTGGAATTTGGCTACTTACACTGATGTGTGGCCTCTGTTAGCTAACTTGGGACAAACAGGTTGAGAGAATAGACAGTCCTGCTTTATAAAGCAGATATAACTTTCATCCATCCAACAAGTTTCTTTCATATCTCCATATTGGTTTGAATGCTACAGCTATGATCTTAAGAGACAACACCATGTTAGTTAGATATTAAATTCATTTTCAGATTTTACTGATTCCATAATGTTGACATGATCAAATCTCATTGCAACTCATTCATTCATTCCTAAAAAGTATGTTTGTGGTTTAACAGCTTCATTAAGAGAAAAGGAGGCATTAGTGTACCAGGTTTGAGGGTCTTCACTGCAACTGCTGTGGTGTCGTTCCACAGGCCCTCGAACACTTCTCCAAACTGACCGGCTCCGAGTTTCCTCAGCAATTTAATGGACTTGCGGTCAATCTCCCATTGGTCCACAGTGTTGTAGGACAGGCCGTGTGTCTGTGGAGCCCCCATCTACACAGACAGGAAGAGTCACTGTTTACTGGGATGACAATGTCACTTTAAACTGTATTGAAAGTAAATTTTAAAAGGAATACAATTCCAAATTTTGCTGTACAATTAATGGTCTAAGACATAATTGCGATTAACATAATTGTTTTTTCCAATCAAATTTAAAAATATTTATGCATTACTTTTTCAAATATCTAAAATTTTGAATGAAACCCGGGATACAGATATGGGTTATATAACCCATTTGACTTAGATAATGTAGTAACACATAATAAGTACACAGCCTATGAATTAAACAATGCCCCTTTAACATAAAATATTGATTTTTTTTTGCAATTGTTTTTTATAATCCACAATTGCAGTTTTACCCCATTGGAGCTTAGCTAATGTCAGCAATTAATTGCGTTCAAACAATGAAACAGAAATTATGTAAAGAAAATTGTGATTAGACAATTAAGCAAGAATTGTGGGATGTGTTTAGTTCCCAGTGGGTTTTACCTTTTTGCATGGTTCCCCCAGACGCACACAGAGGCCATCGGCCACTTTGGAGTAATGTTCCACCAACTCCTTCAGTGTTTGAAAGGATCTGACCCTCGACACATAGTAGTGACCATTCTCCAGTTTTTTCAGCTTGTAATGCTTCACCTTCCCATTGTCCAGCACTGAAAGACAGGTCAACATTAGTGATGTACTTAAGAGTCAAACATAAGGGTGTAGCACAGAATTCTAGGCCCTGTAGAAAGGCATTCTCTATGGGCCCCATAGGTTTCCTCAGGGCACAGTAGGCCTTAAAGTTTTTAATCAAAGCAAGTCAACGCACGTTTGTCACATCTTGCCTACACAACTAGCTTGAAACATTCTAACATTTCAATTAATTTCTAAAATATATTTTTTCCATTACTTTGACATGCTATTGTCACTATACCATGTCATGATAAAAGTGTATTTACTGCATTAGCAAAGCAAAGTGTTTTTTAGAGTTATTTTAGCCACTTGGTGGTAACGCAACGAGCTGTAAACCTTTTTTGGTTTACAGCTCGTTGCTCCACTATGTCAACCAGCTAGTCTCAAACTGTGAGTACACAGGTCAGTGCCTTTTGGACTAAAAAAGGTGGTGACGGCACCGCTGCACTGTGAAACCCATTGTTTCCAATGGCTTGTGCTGTACCACAATGGCGTTTTACTGCATTGAGAAAAGCGTTGGCAACCTGATTGAACGTTGGCCGCAGCATGCTGTATGTAGATGTGCACTGAACTCAGCGCAAAATGAGTTTTGTCTGAAAGCCATATTAGTGCACGGTGCCTTTTCCCCTGAAAAGGCTAAAACCCTCTGTGGCGCTAAAGAGTTCTGTGATAACTATTGGTTCAACACTGTAATCTTTAGCATTACAGTCATTTGAAATTACAGAAAAAAGTTCCTTGGATTGGCACCTTTCTGCATTTTTTTTTAACATACTATATGCAATCATTTTATTTATTTACAACCATAATGGACAACCTTTTTGTTTTAAATAAATCGTGCCGAGGTATGACAAACTTTCAATAATTCAAATTTCTACATCTTTTACATGATGTAGAAAAAGTAAGTGGACAAAATAAGATGACAAATCCGTTTCAATGCTCAAAATCCTTTTTTTTTTTTAATTCTTAATGTTGGTGCTGTAATGGAAAATTACTTCAACTTTTAACTGGTTGTCAGCCTTTCTAAGATCAGCTATGCTCCTATGAGCCATTATCTTGTGTTGATCACAGACACAAATTCAAAGGCTGCCCTTGGATAGTGGCCAATGTTGGAACATTAATAATGGCTCCGTTTGCATACATAAGTATCATAAAAAAAGCAAATATTGCCGTCAATTGTTCCTTTGATTCCATTGAATGACAAATCAATGTTTTCACGTGATCACACTCAAAGTGATTGACATGGCTGTGAAATTAATTTAGTGAAATTTGGCTATATTGAATGAACGTGGAAAGAATTTGGTCATAGTGTAAAGAGCAAGGTCAGATTAGAGTGGAGAGTGATTAAGTTATCACATTACTGCATTACACGAGCACAGACCTCTTGTTTATTTTGCTGGATGACTGTGAAACCATTAATCATTTGAGTCAATGGAGGATAAGAGTGAGTTACTGAACAAAGCCTGGGCTGTTTTGTGGGAAAAAAAAAAAAAGTACACAAAAAAAACTTTGGCAGTCGGTTAGCTTTTAGAAACATTCAGGTATCACTACACAAAACAGGTTCTTAAAATTAATAGGTGATTAATGATTCTGTTACATGAAACAACAGTGTTCTATTTTTACATGCATGCATACTAGAGCTGGAATGATATGCTTTTGTCCCGAATCAATTCTTTCATGACGAATGGCTGGTGATTGTATTGTGATTACAGGAGTAAAGAAAAAAAAAAAAAAAAAGTTGAATAGCATAATTCTAGAGACAATAGATCGTGAGACATTTCTAAAAACTGATAGTTTTCTAAGAAGAATGCACGTCAGTCAGTCTGACATTTATTTCATTTGTATAGAAGAAAATAACGTTTCCGCATTTTCTGCTTTTGGACTGTTTGCTGGAAACAGTTACGATGTAGTCGCCGTCAGCGGTACCATAGAAACAAACCGTTTGTCAGACATTGGGTTTAAAAGGGTAGAAAAATAAAGATCACGATTCTAGGAAAAAGAATAGATTCTAAAATCTAGAAAATAATCTCAAGAAAATAAGATAAGTAAAAAAAAATTAGATTTTTTCCCGTCACCACTAATGCATACAGTACACAAGTTACTTATGAGATACTACTCATACCAGTAGCAGCAAAACTGGTTTTGATTAAAGGGATGGGTTTTAAAAAAAAAAAAAAAAAAAAAGGTTGTAATTAATCTGCATTTGAATTATGATATGGATTCATTCATTCATTCAGATGTATGGCATTAGGTATACAGTCTCTCTTTTTCTAGTAATTGTGTTTGCAAGCAGGCCATTTGAATTTGCCTCCTTTTGCCGTCATAAAAGGAGCTGACTGACAGACTGCCCCCTGAAACCTAACAGTTACCAAACATCTTGATGTCCGCCATTTTGTCCCCTGGCTGTCAAACTGGGCAGTTGATAAAAACACACAGGCCAAAGGAGAACATACTCGCATTAGCATTGTCGTCAGAAAAGATAATATACGATATTTATTTTTTAAAATTCAGCATGTTACCTTAACATCTGAGGATGCATTGGGGTCATTTTATATTACAGTACAATTATTAGCCTACATATTTTACCTTTGAGACACAATGGACTCACTTTTATGGAAATGTCCCCAAAACAACTCCAAAAAAATGTGTGTGTGCAAGCCATTTCACCTCCAACTGCTTTTTGACTGAGGGCCAATACAAATATGTGCAAAAGGTACAAAACTCACGCAAAGAATTTTAGAGAATGTATTCAAAGCTCGAGCTGCTACTGTATTATGTGATCTGAGTTCACCTGAGAGCGAGCGCTCCTGTCTGACTTTCACAGTTTCGGATGAGGAAGGCGCCCTGCTGGTTCCTCCGGCCAACAGCAGCTTCTCTGCGTCCAGCCTCTTGGTGTCAGGAAAATACCATCTGCAAATCAGAATTCAAGCCAAGAATTAGAGCAGGTCAGCCATTTCTGAATGAAAATAATTTCTAAAATCTTCAACCGTCAAGGGGCCCCAGGGGTTCACTGGTAATTTAATTCATTGGCTTATTAATACTGTCTGCACCATGAAAACACAAGACCACAATCATTTTTACCATATCTAAAAAAAGTTTACAATTTAGTTTTAAAAGGAATAGTCTGGTGATATTCAAATAAATTGATCCCACTTGGTCAGTGGGATCAATTTATTCAGGATTTGTGCGTGGGTCATGGCCTGCTAGATGATAAAACATAACTGAGCCTCACTGCCACACACCCACTTTGTGTATATGAAGACAGGGATATATATATATCCACTGTTTCATATTTGTAAAAATCTGGGATGTAAAAAAGGTACATTCTTTACAATATTATGAGTGGCTAGCGGTTATTCTGTGCTTACCATTCACAATTGACCACAAAGTGACTTATATATTTCATAGAGGTGTTACACACCATGTTAGATACAATAAGGAACTTGTGATATAAGACCATAGGAAAATGCTATTTGTATTAAAGAAAGTCATTTGGAAACCTTTCTGACATTTATAAATGTCTTTGACAGGGCCTGACCATTTAGGGGTGAAATGTGTTTTATTCAGGCTTAAAAACATGCTGAGATGGCACCATATGTTTTTCAGTGTTTAACATGACAGTAAATATATTTTTGGTAAAACATCTTTTAATCTGGCCCTGATTAAAACTGGGAATAGCTAAAAAGGAGCCCAACATTAAACCAATAATTTAGTCCACTAGTCCAGGATTTTGAACTTCACCGTTAACATTACACACACACACTCCGACTGAGTCTGCTTCTGTCCCCGGAGATGTCTGAAACCAATACCTCCTAGTCTCACACCATGCCTCTCAGGTTTGTGCTTTAGTGAAACCATGACACAAATGCTACTGCTGCAGGGAATCACAACTTTATGTCTGAGAAGTAAAACAGGAAAAACCAGATAACACCTGAGATGAAACTAGTTTTACCGAGAATGCAAATAAGCCATTAATGCATCACAAATATGGGTTGGACTTTTCTGGGACGTTATTCTCTCCAACAACAAAAGGAAAATGTACCCCTTTATTTTAATGAATAAAGTTACCTCATACAGCACTGTGATTGGACGTTTTGACGGAATGGAGACGCTACCTGCAGCCAAAACATGGGTTTGATGCAAAACCTGGTATCACATTGAATAGGGGTGGGAGTCTCCGGGCACCTCACAATTAGACTGATTCAGAGGCCAACAATTTCTTTATGCATGATTAAAAAAAAAAAAAGCATATAAATCTGAGTTTGTAATATTTTGACATATACAGTCTTCGTCACACACAAGTTGTAATGAAATGTTTTGTCTACTGAGGCTTTTGTGTAGTCATTCCATACTTAAGCCTTAAACATGCTGAGTCACCTTCTCTCACAGTGATCTTCCATGTCAGAGGCTCAGTCATGTTTAAAGGGGGAGAATTGGCTTCTTAGAACATTAAACATGAGGTGGTCACATGTAATGTGATGAAGTAGATCAACAGCCTTTATGTGTTTTGCCTATATATATATATATATATTTTTTCTGCTCTCTTGCCTAAACTCTAAGTTATTATCCATTATTGCATCCTCTTTCAGTCCCTCAGTTTTCTGATTTGTACATGTCTGGAGACAGTAACTTTATATAAAAAAATAAATAAAAAACACATTATTCAAATAATCGATTAACTGCTTAGACTCGATTATCGAATCGTGATTCCTCCTCCCCCACCCACCCCTAATATTGTATCATTATTGTTGGTTAAACTTTAGCTACAATTATCCAGGAAATGCCAGCAAAGGCATTTGAAAGCACTTGTGACAGTCTTGTGTTTTTGAGCCTTGCCTTGATGGGAATAATTAACCTGTGGCCTGTACTTCCTGGTTATAGACAAATATTAACTAGTTCAGCCCAAGACTTTAATACGTGAGCATCATTCTGCACTAAAGACAGAAGAACATGTTGCCATGTTTTATCTCTGTGAAATGGCATACAAAGACAGTTGGGTTTCTTAAAAAAAAAGGACTTTAGATCTCCAAATTTGTTTTCATCTTGGAAAAATTGGAGGAAAAATAAAATCAGTTTGGAATAGCCCTATGAAAAGGGGATCGCTGATTAGAAAACTACACGATTTTATGTAGTATTTGAAGTATTTTATGCTTATGATCAGTGGTGGAATAAGTAGGCCTATTCAGATACTTTAAAGTAAAAAGTACTAATACCACTATTACAAACACCAATAATACCCATTTTAGAAAGTGAAAAAGGATCCAAACAGTTGTGTGTTTGGTAGTCTCATCATCTCAGTTGGACTTGTAGGCCGGTATGTTGTTGCTAGGTTACTTTATAATCAAACATCACGTATTATGAACTACAGGTGTTGTGAGGAGAAATCTTAATGAGTAAAGTAACTAAAGCTGTCAGATGAATGCAGTGGAGTAAAAATGACAATATATCTTTCTGAAATGTAGAAAAGTAGAAAGTGGCATGAAAAGAAAAGACTCAAGTAAAGTTGCCTACGTCAACATTTCAAGTCTAATTAGACTACCGGAGTACGTAGGCTGCTTACGTATAAGCTAGCCTAAAATTCCACCACTGACCAACATCACATAGAAGAATAAGTTATGAAAAGGGTCTCCTCATTTAGAAAATAGGCCTACTACATGGACTTTTGTAGGTATTTGAATTCGTGAATAATGTTCGTATTCATATTAACATGACAGAAGGTCACTTACGGTTCTGCGTCAATACTCTCCACAGGTGCCACATAATTGGCCGGGATGTATCCCTGTTTAGTAGCCGAGACTCCGGTCAGGGCTTTCGCAAACCACCAGTCCCCGGGACTTTTATCCAAAGCCTCTAAAGTGTCCCCGGTGTTAAAGCTCAGGTCCTGCTCGGTGCGGGCGGAGTAGTCATACTGGGCGATGTAGATAAGCCCCGCTGCCGCTGCATTCTCCGCCGGAGGCACTGCCGGTAAAGGTCTCTTTGAATTGAAGTCTGGCTTTGAGGTTTTATCATGAGAAACAGGATTAACAAAAACTATGTCCGTTTTGTCCCCGCGCGTAGTCTCTTCTCTGGGCTGGTTGGGCTTTTTAAAACATGCCAGAAAACTCTGCCAACACGAAGAAAACCTCTCCTGGACCTCCATGGTGTGGCCGCGTCAATCACTGCGAGTCATTCCGTGTCAGGAGTCCTCTCCTCGCTCATGATCCACATCCCATAGTAGCCTAACATCCAGAGCGGGGGGGAGTATCCCAGGAGCGGACGGCAGCACGAGCTACTGCAACACACTGGGGCAATGAGAGGTGAAGAGGGCCACTTAAGTGTCAGGTTTCCTGGTAGAGTTTACGTGTTCTTCTTCCAATCACCTACACCTGCTGAGGAATTGGGTGCGGCTCGCCTTCAGTGACGTCATGTGCCCCCTGGCGGCTATATTGGAGGACAGCACAGGTAAAAACAAGTAAACAAAGGACAGCAGAGGTAGATTAAATACTTTTTTTTTGGAATTAAATTTACAGTCAGTCATCTCATGAACATAAATTATGCAAATAAAAATACAAATGACATAATGAAAAGAATATGTATATGTATATGAATATGTATATTAATATTAATTGTTAACAGTCGATGGTCCACATAGCATTGCCGGATGGGAGAAAAACATGCTCTGGTTTTTTGGCATTTCTTTAAACCAATCATAATTGTCTTGGGCGGAGCTACGGTGCCTCTGCAAAATAGTCTCAGGAAGGAACTTGTTTTGGTGGAACATGTGTACGTTCAAAAGTAGTTTTAGTAACAAAAAACTCAGATTGGACAAATAGTCTACACTGTAAGCGATTGTTGTTAATTTACAGCCAATTTTCAACACTAATTTACTCTGTTATACAGATTTGTACTGTATAGCAATGCATTGTGGTGTGGTAGTAGTATGCCCTATGCTGTAGTGTACTGCAATCTAAAACCTTATCATGTTTTAGATTGCAGGACATTACAGCATTTGTGGGAAATTGTATTTTCAGAGGTGGAGTCAATTCTTAACATACCAGAAGACGCACTTTGGAAGACATGCCGTCTGCAGCAGTCGTGTGTGCATCTACATATTAGACGTAACATTAATCTTATTTTTCTCCTCAGTATAGTCACTTTATTCATATTCATAGTTTGCATGACCAAATATAATGTTTAAAATCAAAGTGATGTTTAGCAAGCTGTCTAGAAAACTATAATATGATTGTGTGGGATTTGAAAATGTCAATTAAGTTATCACATAGGCTGAGATTCGAAGGTTAGCTCGGACATTTACGTGACTTGTTGACAGTGTTTTATATAATACTAACCGTTTTGGGTTATCTGTACATTTTGGATTGGCAGTGGGAGATGACGTTATCTGATAGCCTTGAGCCCCTTGTTAATAGCTGTAAATGCGGTTGATTTGCGATGGGCTAGTTTCAATCAGACAGGTGGTTAACTTAGAAACTAAGGTGAACTGAGAAAAGAGTGAATAGTGTTAGTGGGCTAATTTTGGATGTTGATGAAAGGGAATTTATACCCAATTTCAAATGATTTCCCCAAAAGGAAACGTTGTCAACATCTCTTTCATCTAAAAAAAGATACATTTCTCTGTTTCTTTATCTCACTTTAATTTTATAGTTGCAAAATGGGATTGTCAAGCAGACAAACTGACCAACACATTTATAATAAAAGATCCATACTTGGCGCCTGTGTATCAATAAAGTATTGAAAATATCACAAAACTATGCTGTATTGATTATTTCCCCCACCCCTAATTGGTGGGCGAAGAACAGCGTCCAAACAAATGGCATAAAAATGAATACAGTACAGCCACGGGTGCAAGCTGTATGATTGTTCACAGTTTGTTATTGCTTCCTAAGGAGAAAGAGTAAACCACTGGTGACCATATTAACCACCTCAGACATAGTGATGTCTGAGATCTGAAAGCAAATAAAATATATTAAGGTACATTTTCTCTGAAATGTTTCTAAACATGTATTTCTTTGTGACTGCATGCACAAGAAGCATTTGTAATGACCTACCTAAAAACTTACACTAGACCTACATTTAAAACTTAATAATCATATCATTCTGTAAAAGAAAGAAAGAACTAAATATTAAATGGACCAGCACATTGGGTAAGTTGTCAGAATATGTGTCCCCACTGTAACAGTTAAAATTCAAAATGTTGCTATGGGGTAGTTATGTCATCGCTTCACACTATTCTGAACATGTTTTCTTATTTATAGTCATGTCAGAGCCAGTACAACAGAGGTCACCATATATTATTAGTACAGTAGCAGGATTCAGGATTCAAGGTCTTTATTTGTTATTACAATAACAAGTTATGCAATGAGATGCTTGTATCCCCCCATCCCCAACAGTGCAACAACAATAGAAAAGAACGAAAAAAATGCAAATAAAACAACCTATAATAATAAATAACAGTTAACCAAAGTGCAAAGTGGCAGTGTGCATAAAAATAACAAGCAAAGTCCAGGGTAGCTATGTAGCTATATACAGTGTAAAGTGGCAGATGTGCATGAGGTGGTGGATGGAGGGGAAGGGGATGGAGGGGAATCTCTTATCTTAACATTAAAAATAATCTCACAAATAAACTCACAAAGTGCTTTACAAGATTTTTTTTTTTTAAAAGAACCAATTACTAAAGAATAAAGTAACAACCAAACCAATAAAAATAAACACTTGAAACAATGAACATCAGAATAAGAAAAATGTTTTAATGTTATTGCCACAATATGTACACTTTTGTGGAATTTACCTTGTTGAATGGTGCAAACATAAAGAAACAAACATTAATATATTAATATGAAATAAACAATACAGAGAAAAAATATATACACGCAAAAATAAATATTGCATAAGAAAAAGAAGACAAAGGCATGTTTAATAGGTCTAACTCTGAGCATGCGCGCAGTTAAACAGCAAGTTGCTTACAATTCATAAAGACAATAAACCATCTCAACTCTACAGTTCCACCCAGGCCTGCATAATTGAATGCGCTTTCCAAATTCATCTTGCGCACACACACCGTGAGTTACGGTCTTCGTTCCACACCCGGAAGCACTGCACGCTCTCGCACTCGCCTCTCTGCCGCCTTCTTCTGGCACACAGGAGTTTAACTCCTGGCTCCAAATGTTACCCGTTCAGTGACAAATCGATTCGGGGTTTAGGATAACGTATTCGGTGAATTGTTTTTCGCGGTAACGTGAGCGAAGACCACAGTGGCGCGTGTCCAGAGTCAGCCCGTCAGTCAGTGACGTTGACACAGCAGTAAGGTTAGTGGTGTTTAATGTGTGGACGATCTCTCGCCTGCGTCCCCCCCCAACGTCTGCCACAATGAGTGAATACTTCAGCCTGTCGGACAGTGACGTTATCGGCTTCGACCTGGACCACACGCTCTGCCGCTACCACCTGAAGGAGA
Source organism: Percina caprodes (assembly GCA_013375575.1). Taxonomy (NCBI): domain Eukaryota; kingdom Metazoa; phylum Chordata; class Actinopteri; order Perciformes; family Percidae; genus Percina; species Percina caprodes. The sequence continues at coordinate 58,369 of JABXJD010001675.1, read as the reverse complement.
CCTCCAGGGTGAGTGAGTGAGTGTGTGTGGAGTCCGTGCGGCGTCCGTGCGGCTACAGCCCTGATACATAACAATACGGTGGCCGTGACGCTTCGGTCCGCAACACATCTGCGCCAAAACGCTCCTCACTTGTCAATTCAGGCTTGCTGTATTGAAAAATTGGCTTTTCGATTGGTCAGTGTGGTAGCCTGGAGAGATGTGTGCGGCCGGGGTGATGCGATGCGAAATGCTCAATGGTGCTGCAGTCACTCTGCGTGACTCACAGGTTGAACGTCGGCGGGGATGATGATGATGATGATGATGATCACCATGTCTTTGAATCCTCTCTGAGGCCTATTGGCAACAGCATCTTCTCCTATCATTCACGTGCTTTTATTAGGAGCTATAAGCAGACGCACTGGGTGCAGCTGGATGTCGTGACACCGAGTTACAACACCTAAACCAGGAGTCTTTAACGTTTTTAAGCCATGACAGACCCCTTAACTGAGAGAGGATGATGGGGACCCCTTAATATGGGCTGTACATTTAAGTTGCATAGTAAACTGAGCCTACAATAACGTGTGAGCGGCCTAAAGCCTTTATACAAACCTTTTTTAGTGCTTAGAATACTACGCATTTTAAATTATAATTGTTGGCATGATTTTATAAATCCAATTTTAATGTTGAACATAGAGATACATGTGGCACAGTGAGTCCTCAGGATGAACTGGTTCTGCGGGTGACTACCTTAGTGACTACCTTACCTATAGGCCAGTCAGCCCATTAAGAATGTTTTTTTTCCCTCACAAATAGGCTTAATTATATTTGCTAATTATGCATTGAATACATGTTAAGATATTATTGTTTTTGAAAAAACTTAATTATTTTAGTAAATCTGAGCACCCCTTGGGGTCCCCTTAGGCCCTGGACCCCTTGTTGAAGATCCCTGACCTTAATGACTGTTGAATCCCAGCCAATCATTATCAGGCCTGGTTCATCAGGCCTAGAGTTCAAGGGTGTAACTTTGGTTTGAGAAGTCAGGGAGGGGTTAGGGGCACAGAATAATACTAACCTATGTATAAGAAAAATCTGTCTCACTTTCTTTATTGTTTAATATAGGGGCCCGTTGCATACACACAGCTCAAAATGCATACAGATAACACTTGGCTTAAAAAAAGTGTATGTTTACGCAAAGTCATGATATTATGTAGAAAATGGAAGGACTTTTCTTTACTTTTATTACTTTAAGTACATTTACCTGATGATACTTACAGGCTTTTACTTAATTAACATTTTCAACGCAGGACTTTTACTTGTAACATAATATTTTTACAGTGTGGTATTAGTACTTTTACTTAAGTAAAGGTTCTGAAAACTTCTTCCGACACTGATTGTCATCACTGAGATGCTAACTTTACAGTAATGAGTTGCTTGTTCCTGAAATAACTTAAAGCTGCAATTATCGCAATCATTTTGGTATTAATGGAACAAATGACTGTGTAATGTAATGTCTCGTATTACATCCCTTATGATGAACCCACAGTTAATTATCACCCAGTTCTGTAGTCACTCTCAGCCCTGTGGAGCTTTTTAGCTCATTTTTCAGGTTTTCCAGCCCTCACAGTCTCATATCTGCCGTTTCCTCAGGCAGCAGTTTTTTGTAAAAAAGCTCTGATAAACCTAGTGTACGCTACCTTCCTGGGCCCCTAATGCACAGCACACAGAAAAAGGTAGTGGCTGTATTTTCTTAAGGAGTTGGAAAGGATGAAACAGGTGTGGACGAACATGACTCCAAATGAATGTTTTTGTGTCTGTTGGATGTCTGAATAGGCAGTTGTTAACTAACATCTTCACCATTACAAGTTCAAACATTAGTGGAAGGGAAGTTTTCACTGATCAGTAAAGGGTACCTACCATTTTTTTCTTAAACTGCACCCTATTTCTCTGTTTTTGTGTCTAAGACTGATGGGAACAACAGTCTTTGACATTGGTTAAGTTAAGTGAGATTTCTGCAGTTGGCAACGGCGAAACAAGCTACAATTCAAGTTATAAAGGCAATTCTCCAGCTTGTATTTACCTTCACACAAGTGCTTGTTTTGCTGCTGACAGGCTCAGATTATTATTCTAAGTGTCTGACAACATTATGGAAAGGATTTCTAAAGAGGTTTACCTTTCTGTTAAAGAGTAAGATCCTTTTTTTAAATATAAAAACATCCGTGAAATTGCGTTCACTAAACCCACCAGACCTGTAAACAGTAATTTTAGCATTGTAAAGTTAATTCATTCAAAGTCGACAGAAACAAAATTAAACTATGAAAAGACGTTTTGGTCGTCTTTACACTTTTCCAACCATCACAACTTTTGGTTGAAATAGACACACAGTTTACCGATTTACGTGTGAAAATATGCTGGCTCTATACATGCTAAAATTATTGTTTTTTTAAATGGAGTCTGGTGGGTTTAGCGCTAGCGACCTCAGCTGTTTCTGGTTAAACAGAAAGGTCTTAAAGAGGTTTTAAAAAGGTCTGTCTCTGTAACGATTCTTTACATAGGACAATGGAGTCCAATCCACAAAATTACCCTTTAAGTATTCAACCAGATAAATCACAGGGTTTAGTAAATAATTAATAAATAATATATACAGTTAATTAGTTTTTATTAAATAACAATTTAATTAAAACCTGTATATTCTTGGAAATTAGTGGCACGTATTTGCATTTAATTGTTAATTTCATTACATTGTTCACTGTGCTGCTCGTTTTTGTGATGTTACATAGTGATGTTATTTCCTCCTTGTTTTTGCAGCTGATCTATGAGAGCTTTGCCAGGTATCTGGTGGAGCATAAAGGCTATGACAAGGACCTGCTGAACCTAACCCCGGCTACCTGGGATTTCTGGTGAGTCAGCAACAACAGCAGTTTCCACAGTTAAAGCCTAAACTATAAGGTCATCAAGCCTAAAGTCTTTTAGGAGCGTTAAAGCTACTTTAGAGTGTGGAACTTTTACATATCAAATTAGGTTCACAATAGATTTTGGCCTACCTAATTATTAATCATTAAAAAAAAAGCCAGCTTTTAACTGAGCTACCTGTTGGCAAGCAGTTCATCCATTCTTTCAGTTTTGTATTAAGTGGTTTCCAGCCTTTTTGGCTTTTGACCCTTAAAGACCCTACCCTGACCAAAGGTCATGGTCTTTGTGAGGACATAAGCTGTGAGAATATCAATCAAAGAATATGTTTTGCTTCTTTGATTCTTTCATCTGAAAGTTAAAGGCAAAATATAAAGCTATCTAGTATTCACAACAAAAAAGAAACACATTTTAAATTTTTTATAATCTTTTGTTGCATGTACTGTACCCTGAGTTATTATGTGGCTGTAGTGGCTAGCAATCTGTTTTGCTGTCCTCTGGAATGGCATGCACCGAGTTGTTCATGTTGAGTACAGGACAGAATCAGAATCAGCTTTATTGGCCAGGTATGAAGACATTTTTGGAGCAGTAATGATCTGGATTCCTGTCTTTATACTGTATTTCTAACATGCTGAACTTTGTGTCTAGTTTTAAAGGTCTAGTAGTGGATCTGGAGGATGGAAACCTTGTGAAGCTGGCTGAAGATGGAACTGTTTTGCGGTATGTTGTTTTGTCAAAGCAGTTGTTGCTTTCACTGACCTAATTAAAAGTGAGTTACTAGAAAAGTTATTTTCCTTGATTGATTAGAGCGACCCATGGAAGCATTGACCTCAGCACGGAAGACATCATCAAACATTATGGTCCAAAAAGGGAGTGGAAACACTTCAACAGCCTCAATACTTCCTTCACAAGATCTGGTATGATATTTACATCCATCTTCATTACCTAATAGCTACATGCTGTACTCTAGTAGGTCAAGTAGGTGGAAGTGCATTGTCTGGTATTCTTTCACATCACCTGTCACTGGATTTCTATAACTTTTGTTTTGATCTTTGCAGCAAAATATTATTTCTATGACAACTACTTTGATTTGCCTGGGGCTCTCCTCTGTGGAAGAGTTGTGGACATGTTGCATAAGGTAATATTTGATAAGTTATGGTTTCAAATGAACCATTTACATGTGGAGAAAGATGTAATGTAGATTGTAACTTTATGTTTTTGTGATTAGCGAGGAAATGAGGTGAATTCCGACTTTTGGAAAGACATGGTTGCTGCCATCGACCACAATTACAACACATCTGCATTCAAAGGTAGGCCTTTTATTCCAAAGCAGCACACATTTATTTTATTGCTTATTTCTAATGTCCTTTTGTTAAGGACCCATCATGTAAATACGAACAACACACACACACACACACACATATACATACACACACACACACACACACACACACACATATACATACAAACACACACACACACACACACACACAATACACACAATACACAGGATATTTTCCTTTTTCAAACTAGAACTTTTATTCTGTGTTTTGGTCAGTAATTGGTACATAACTTAACACATCCATGGGACATAGGCCTAGTTATTTTGAAAAAAAAAATGCAGTTTGAAATTTCTCATTCTGTGTTGTTTTGCTGATCACAGTGCTTATGAGAATGTGCTAATCTCTAGTACATATAGTACAACATTTTTGAGTGTCTTTTGTATGTATATTACAGGAAAATTCTTAAACAACAGACATTATAAAAACAAACACAAATAACAGACGTGCTGTAAATGTTACAGGCAGTTGTAGCACCACTTAAGATATCTTCCAATATTGTTTAATGTTAAAAAAAAATGAATGTCACACACATGGTGGACTGGAGGAAAAGGGATCAATCTGAACTATATATTATAATTTTTTGCTCAGCATGAATACCTTTGTTAGCAAATTAAAGACATTTCATTGTTTTTGTAAGATTTGAATCTGACAGTTGAACTAATTAAAATAACAACCATATATATTTTGTTCTCTCTCAATTTGGAATTTTATAAACGAATATATTTCTCTGAGTAGTTTTTGTAAGGGTTTGAGGTTTATTTGGATTTGTGAAATCACGTTGAGGCAATCAAGAACCCAGAGAAAGAGCAGTGAACGTTATCTGCTGCAAATATGCCGTTACTCTCCTCATCAGGGACCTGGACATAGACTCTGTCACCGGGATTCAGCATAAGGACAGTACTGCCTGACATCTGATCCAGGAAGCCTTTGTTGTACTCATCATAGGTGAAAATAACTGGCTCCTCATTTTTGTAGAGGGCCACCAATGCATTGGCACCATTGACATGCATATGATAGCTGAAATAGTAGAGGCCTGGGATCTGGCAGGTAAACACACCACTGTGCTCATCATAATGTTGCTCCCCATTGTACAGAACCTGGTTGAACTGAATAGGGGTTGCAGCTGGGGGGTAGGCTCTGGTCAGCACAGCACTGAAGGCGGACATGGGGGCCTTCATCATCTCATGAGACATCACCACTTCTTGGGACTTCATTGGCATGCTCTTTTCATGATGGTAGACCACCTCTCCTGGTGGGCCAGGTTGACCAGGAGGACCGGCAGGGCCTGGTTGACCATCATGACCTCTGGCACCTGGGACTCCAGGTGGACCTTGAGGACCAGAAATTCCCTTCGCTGTCATGCCAGCTGGGCCAGGTGGGCCTGGAAGACCTGGATGGCCCTTAAGTCCACTGGGACCTGCTGGACCAGGTGGCCCAACTGGTCCCATGGGTCCTGGCATTCCGTTTTCACCACTTTTTCCATGTCCTCCTGGGGGGCCTGCGTGGCCTTTTGGTCCTGGGGCACCATTTGAACCTGGAAGTCCTGGGGTACCAGCATGGCCTTGTGAACCCTTTTGACCCTGAGGACCATTATGTCCTGGAATTCCTGGAGGACCTACTGCCCCAGGGACACCTGGTTTTCCACTGAAACCCTGAGCTCCCTGTTCACCCTTGGTTCCCCTTGGGCCTGGTGCACCTACCATACCAGTGTCGCCTTTGGGTCCCTGTGGGCCTGCCTCACCCTGGAATCCTCTTGCACCCTGTGGACCAGCTGGACCGATAGGACCAACAGCACCTGGCTGACCAGTATAACCAGTTGGGCCTGGCTCTCCTTTCTGACCAGTGGTTCCTGAAGTACCAGGGGCTCCTCTGCTACCTGGTATTCCAGGTTCACCCGTTTTGCCAACACCTGGCATACCAGGGGACCCTGGCTGACCAGCTGGACCCTGTGGACCTTTAGAACCCATAGGTCCAGGCATACCTGGGGTACCATTCTGGCCTGGTTTTCCAGGTGCTCCTGTGCCTGGAGCCCCAGTGTGACCCTTTGGTCCTGGAAGACCCATTGGCCCAGGAGCGCCATCTCTTCCTGGCACGCCACCCTTGCCAGGTTCTCCAGGATAGCCAGTGGCACCAGGTATGCCAGCTCCAGATTTGCCAGGCATTCCAGTTGGGCCCATTGGTCCAACTGCACCTGGTGGTCCCTGAACCCCAGGAACTCCAATGCCTCTTTCTCCTTTAGTGCCAGGAAGGCCAGGAATACCAGGATGTCCCTTCAAACCAGGTTCTCCTCTTGGTCCCATTTGCCCAGGGATGCCAGCTGGTCCAGGTTTTCCAGTAGAAGAAAGTCCAGCAGGACCAGGTGTTCCATGTGGACCAGGTGCACCTCTGGGACCCATTGCTCCAGTTGCGCCAGGTGCACCTCTCTCACCAGGGGCTCCAGGGCTTCCTGGTTTTCCATGACCACCTGGGGCACCGGGTTTACCTGGTTGAGAGTAGCCAGGGGGTCCGGGGGGTCCTGCTGGACCTGGTGGTCCAGTATGCCCTATGCCACTCTTTCCAGGAGGTCCAGATGGTCCCATTGGTCCTGGCTCACCTGGAGGACCTGGAGGACCTGGTTGGCCTGCAACAGCTGTGGAAAACATAAAAAAAAACATGCAATGTTATTATTCAGGTAATATAATCCACACATCATAATTTCTATATCTTACTTTGGTCAGTTTGGTTCAGTTTGCTGTTTATAATCTGATTTAGTAAACTGTTGTACTGAATCATTGTCTTTGATGTAAAAGGATAACGCACAGTGTTCCACATGATGTTGTTGGTGAATACATAAAATACACATACAAGCATACAACAAATGATACAGACATAACAATCACCCTTAGTTTTCCCCAAGAAAATAAAAACTGAAATAGTGCATATGATCAAGAAATGGCTTCATTTTCACTGCATTACGTAAGATACCTTCTTGGTCGTTGAATGACCATAGGTTTGGCATTCAATTCCATAACACTGCAACCTGACTTGAAACACTGCTCCCTATGATTGTAGGGTGGGTTGGGAGGACAGCACTTCTTTTTTCCCAGGATAGTGTTCACAGCACCGCTCGTCTGAGGTAATGTCCTCACCATGTGTCTGCTGGCATGGGACCCAACACACCAGCTTCTGTGCATTTTAATTCAACATGTCCGCACTATACTGCACCCGTAATTTCCTGCATTGTCCATGGCCATGGATGTATAGTTAGTGGTCTGCAACTTGTCAACATCACCTTGATGCATTTCCTGCCACATAGTGTATAGTTTAAGGGCAAGGTCAAATGAGTGCATGCATATATGTGCACTAAATTGTATATAGTGCACAGCATCCGATTGTTGTTCTACTAAAGGATAATGCTCACTTGTGTAAATTGGACCCGTCAACATAAGAATAACCCTATGCACCCTATAATGGGGCAGGAGAGATGTTTTTTTGTCTTTTGTTTTAATTTTTGTTTTGTTTTATTTGACAGTAAACAGAGAGATGACATGAAATGAGGGGACAGTTTCCTGGTCAGACTCCAGTGAACTCCTGGGGCCTTAACCCTGGGCTAACAGGGCACCTAGTTGTTTCTCTCTTAAAGAGTTTCCTTAAGATTTGATTTGATCTTATTTTGTTAGGAATAGCTAACAAGTTAAAAACATAAATGTTGACATCTGATGTATTGGTCTGATTAGCTTAAATATAATTTACTTAGCACAAATGTGACATTAAATGTCTTTTATATGTCATATATATATATGCTTTGCCCTGACATGAACAATAGAGTTAAGGAACTACGCACAAAGAGCATCTCTGATAGTTATAATACTGCATTCATTTATACACTATAATTCTAGATGTATCAAATCCACTAGTGTTAGTCTTTCTTTTGAAATGGTATTTTTTTATTTTTTTAAGAATGCTTTGACAAGGCTGTTATTTCAAGCCATTTAAGGCCGTGCCTTAAACCCCACAGAGGAGATTTGTGCCAGAAGTGGACTTTTTGGCAGCCAGAAACACCACAAACTAAAGGTGATGATACTGGCCACAGTAGCTGAACCATGTACGACCTGTTAACACTGCAAAGTACTACTATGCTTACATAGCACCTATAGCCACTCTGGATTTGGTTGCCTTCAATAAACATCATCTTAGTCAGAGTCTTAGTATGTAATTCTTCTCTCACTCATTGTCCTGTGTTGTGGTTCGTTTGTTAGATTTACGGTTTAAACTTGTGAGAATTTCTCTTTTCTTTTTTCTTTCTTTCTAATTGTGTGGCGTGGATTTAATACCACAAAGCAGCTTGTTAGGGTGTGCCTGCAACGTGGTCACAACATCTGTTTAGGAGATTTGTCAAATTTGTGCTTGTTTTTTATCCTTTTTCTATTCTATTTTTGCAGAGACACAGTTAAACCACATCAGAACCTGATAAAAAAACTAAATAAAATAAATTCTAACTGGCAAGTGCAGAATTTAAGTCATTGTTTAGCTGGGATATAAAATAGAGTGTTATACATCATCCTGGCAGTTACATCATTACCACTGCTTTGTTTTTGTTTTCATGACACATGCAAAAACAACAGTTTTTCTCTTTAACTACAGAGCACAACTGCTCTTTACGCTATACCCCACCTCAGTTATATACAGTTATACGCATTCACAGAAGTTCAGCCAGTTCAACCACAACCTTCTGCTCTCAGCCAATGAGCTGCTCGTACTAGACCTGCTGGGTGTGCACCTTAATGAGTTAATGAAGGCAGCCTCATTTACTGTATGAGCCAACAGTTTGCCAGGTTGCACAAGAGAGGATCTTACTGAAAGGTCAAAGTAATGGTGACGATAACAGTGATTATGATAATGACTTGAATCTGCAGGCAATTAAGAAATGTGTATCATTTTGTTCTGTAACTGCTGCAGTAAGCTGCCATATTTCCAGGGTCCACGTTATCGGCATTTTCCGATCAGTGGTTAATGTTATGGCCGTATTTGGATAAAAGTTAAAAAAAGGTAACGTGTTGAAATGCTGTGCACCTTATTGCACTATTCATTTTTTTTTTTTTTTTTTACTTTTTTGTCCTGCACCAGCAACTACATGGATGTGCACAACATTTAATTGACCTAATTGGATAAAAGTCATTCCAGGACGAATTTATTACATGACTTTTTTTTTAATCAAAAAGTGAAGTTCTATGCAATTGTAGGCTGTAACTCTATATTTCATCTGTGGATTGCTTTTACATGTCTCTGGCATATGCCTGCCCCTGTTTTTCAGCATCACAAGTTATAATTAAAATTCTCTAAGCATATGTCTATTAAATTCTACCAGAAGTGTAACTTGAAGTGTCATCTGGTGCTATATTGCAAGTTGAATAAAAAATACAGCTGATACAGTCCCTAGGCAGTGTCACTGTGCAACTTGTGGCGATGGGCTTGGCTAGAGTTTAATTATTATACTAAACATAAGTAGATGCTCTTCCTGCTTATTTCCCCACCCCCAGTTGATTTGGAACCCTCTGTTTTTGTGTGAATTTCAGCATATCCCTTTTAATAATAGTTTGTCATGATTGTGGTTTTAGTAAAATTGTGTTCAAATGAACAAACGTGGTGAGAAAAGGGGTTATGTGACTCACCATGACTCTTGACGGGGTAGGCAGTCTTGCTGACCTTTTGGTAGTACCTCTCAGGGGTCGCCTCAGCCAGAGCTAGGAGGACGAGGAGAACGCTTGTTACCCTCAGGTCCATCTTGGGAAGCTAAACCTGCAACGACAAGGAAGAGGAAACATTTCTTTGTCTTCTATGACAATCAGACCCCCCCCCCCCTAAAAAATGTGCAGTGTGGTTGGTGCATCAGGTAATTAAAGGCAGAATGGGATTGTATATGAATATGAAGCACTGTGCTACATTTACATGTATGAAATGTGATAAAGTCTGATTGATTGATTGAGAAAGCTGCAAATGAATGTCAGAAGGTTTCATTTCTAAATCAACCAGACTTGAAGTGAGCAGCTACTGTAAAAAGTATGCACATTTAACAAATTGATGTCTACCATGTGATCAAAACTTGCATCACAGGAACACAATCTCTTAGTGTAAACCGAGCCGTACAGTAGCATGGCTCATTACACTAATGTAATGTAATGGCATCAGAGCTCTACCAGCGACCGTCCCCTCAGTGAGAGCCAGGTTACAGTTGGGGAAATCCCCAGCACACTAACCTGAAATCAAGAAAAAAAAGCCACCTTACCTTAAGGTTTACGCTCCAGAGAAACAGTGGGGGGGGGGTCGGGAGGCTGCAGTCCCGGCACTACGCTGTTATATCCTTAGTTGTGGAGTCTGTCTGTCTAAGCAGCAGCTGCTCTTCCCAGGGCACTGGGCTCAAGGTATTTATACCAAGCCTGGTCTCCAGCATCGTGGATGATCTACCTCGCGTGGAAGGCCCTCCCTGCTCTGATGTCATCTTTAATGACGGGTTCCGTGTCCTGAGAGGGAGGACTGTCACTTCCCTCTCCTCCCTGAGACTCTCTCTTCATCTGGTTCTCTCTGTCTGCACAGAGCAGCAGAGATGCAGGGGAACCCTGTCTAATTTCCCTTTGGGTGACATTTTCATGAATCACTTTCTTGATTTATCTCGCTTGGGTGATTTGCTGTTTCAGTAAATTTGTGGCACGCGGTTGGTCAGATCATAAATAGAGCTGCAAAGATTGATCGATTAGTTGTCAACTATTAAATTAATCGGCTACTATTTACAAAATCGATTAATCAGTTTGAGTCATTTCTTTAAACATTGGGCTCCTTAAATGGGAATATTTTCTAGTTTCTTCACTCCTCTGTGACTGGAAAATTGAAAATATCTTTGAGTTTTTTATTTAAACCTTTTTTTTTTACAGAAAGGACAATTTTTGAATACCACTTTAAGAGATTTTGAATATCTTTGAGTTGTGGACAAAACAAGACATTTACGGACGTCATCTTGGCCTTTGGGAAACTCATCCACATTTTTCACAATTTTCTGACTTCTTATATGCCAAAAAACTAATCGATTTATCCAGAAAATAAAGGACAGATTAATGTCCAGTGAAAATAGTCGAGGGTTGCAGTTAAACATACACATTAATCACTGTGTTTGCACTTTTGACAGATGAGTCAGGAATATTAAATTCCCTGTCTTAGTGTGCTTTTTTTTAAATCCCGGATTGGCATTTTTAACTTCACAAACAGGTTTATTGCTAAAAACATCAAGTTATTGACTAAGTGGCTTGTGAGAGGATGTTCTTCTGGAAAAGTAAAGACTGTGCAAGTCTGACAATATTTTGCTCCAGTCTGAAAACTCCACCACACATACCAGACAGCCATTTTCTGTCAGTTTTGGTTGAATCTTAAGTGACACCCAGGTTTTAAGGGCTGCTGTTGAATTCCATTTTAATCTGACATTTCTGTGTTTGACAGACAGCAGGTCTGGTGTTCACTAATTTAAATTTAGTTCAAATTTAAATTTCACATACACCCTAAAGAATTTAATCTGTAAAATAACAGAAAATGTTCTGGCAATTCATTACCTGGACTTTTGTCCCATAATTTTAAAACAGAAATGATGCGTTGTTCCAGTTAAAATACAGCAAATAACCGTTTGTTAGGCCAAAGTATGCATTTGTCTCATTAGTATACCTATGAAAACTTCTAAAGAAAACGACAAAAAACTTCGGAATAGGCGTTGAATTCAACTAAAATGTTGCAAAAAAAGGCCCAAAATGTAAAAAAAAACTTTCTTTAAAGACTTTCTTTAATTTCCCAACCTCCGCGGCCGACAAAAGTTGTCCGAGCACCAATTTCTGTGAGTCTTCGTTCTGTGGACATTGTCTGCTAAAAATATACAGACATACAACTGTTAATACACAGATATTTCTTAGAGGGTAGTGCAGCCTGTCATGATGCTGGCAGGTTTCTGTCTGTCTATCCTCTCTGTGATTTGCTGTGTGGTTTGCTACAGAGATCTGCAGTGCAGCTTTAAGACGCCAGGAGGCAGCAGTGGCTCCATAATGTGAACTCGGATTCTCTGAACTGCAGCAGTGTAGGAACTTAGAGCATATCTGTAGTTGGACAGGCAGTTGCAACATACATCATCCTCTGATCCAGGGGTGTCAAACTGTACTTCACTAAGGGCCGCACTGGAAAATAATAATCACATCAAGAGCCAGACATGTTTAGTTTATTAACATGCTTTTATGTACTATTTCATGTATCATATACTGTAGCCCTCTCATTTACAGTTTGGTTGACATTAAGCCCCAAAAAATAACTTATCCAGCAAAGAAAAAAGTGACAAAAACTTCAGAAAAAGTGACAAAAATTTTTAAAAGCCACAAAAACTACATGGGCCAAATGTGATTGTGAACCTACATTGATATGTGGGTTGCTTGCTGATATATCATAAGACAGATATAATCAGGTCATCACAAAATGTCCTTTGTCCATTTAAATAATTTAAGAAAACAATAAACTTGAGAAGTAGCCATTGAAATAAAGTGCTTGATTTGTAATTTAAGACTGCCATGGTGCTAGTGGTGGGGGGGATGCATGTGAACTGCAGCGTCTCCAGCAACACAGAGCTGCCCGTGGACGCCTGCCTGTAAATAGACCTGATAGAGTCTAGACCTACTCTATCTGGTCTAGACCTACTCTATCTGCAAAGTGTCTCGAGATAACTCTTGAATTGATACTATAAATAAAATTGAATTGAATTGAATTGAAATAATCGTATCGGCCACATGTAAAAACGCAAATATTGGCCCTTTAAAATCGGTCTATCTTTTGGAGCGCTGCATACTTTGCTCCATGGCGGCAACACAACAAGACCCTGGAAATACGCTGGCCTCTATGGAAAATCAAAACTTGCCCGTGTTAATTTTGGAACCGATGATAGTGAATCAAAATTTCCCAAACGATTCCAATAATAAAAAAAAAAGATTCCATTTGAATCATAATTTTTGAAACTATTCCAAGTTGGAACTGGTTCTCAATGCCCAATCCTAGATGGCGCATTGCTGTGTATCTTGGCACGTTATCACAACCAACTGTTGATCAGAGGAATAGCATGGGACCCCATATTGCTTATCTCACATACAGTGAGGACATGGCCGTAGCCAGCAGCTGTTCTTAGCTTAGCACAAAGACTGGAACGAATGGAAAACCGCTACGATGTCTTTGCAGGGAGCAATGACTTCCTGGGATCTCTGCTGGTTGCCTGGGAGTCTTTGCAAGTCTATATACAGTGGTGCTCAAAGTTTACACACATAAAAAAAGAGAATAAAATCATGTTTTGAAATTTATAATCAAAATGAAAAAATCCAACCTTATACACCAATTTTTTTGTGAATGAATAACTAAGATAATCTAAATGTTAAATTTCCATAGAGGCAGGCAGATTTTTATTATTAGTTGAAGAGCCTGATTCAGATTATGCATCCTGGAGTTCCTGGCCTTTAGAATTAAAATAGCCCCACATCATCACATACTCTTCACCATGCTTAGAGATAGGCATGGTTTTATTTCAGTTAGACTAATACCTGGTTTGATTTGCATTGAGAGATGATTTTATAGAAAGTATCCCATGCCTATCTCTAAGCATGGTGAAGAGTATGTGATGATGTGGGGCTATTTTATTCTAAGGCAATGGAACTTTATCAGATGCATAATATCCTGAATCCAGGAAATAACTGGCTCTTAATAATAAAATCTGCCTGCCTCTATGGGAATTTAACATAGGGTATGTATACTTATGACCCTGTATTTTAAATAAGAACATTTATTTATTTACAATACGTTATTCATTCACAAAGAAAATTGGTGTCCTTAAAGGTTGGATTTTACCTCATTTTTTAATTTAGGTATTAAAATAAATTTCCAAAACATGATTTTTTTATTCCTCTTTTTAGTCAACTTAAGCATGTGTATGTAAACTTTTGAGCACCACTGTAAGTCTTTATTAACCCTTGTGTTGTCCTCCATCTGTTTGCCCATTTATAAAACAAAGTTTAAATTACCCAATTCTGTATTACATCTTCTTAGCCAACTTCATTCCAACTTGTTACCAAACCTAATTTATATGGAATTATACAATTTCTGAGTTTTCAAAAAAAGCAGTTTTAATGTTTTGGCAAATGCTATAAAATTTAATAAAACACCCAAAATTCAAGGAAAGTAGTGAACTGAGCCTTCATATTACTTGCAAAGAGCGTTGTATGGAACCATTCATGTTATCAGTGTTGTAGTCGAGGTAACATAAACCGCAACCAAGTCAACTCCAAGACTAGAGTGTATCCAGACCGAGACAAGACCAGGACTTTGAGGGGTTGAGACCAAAACCAAGATCAAGGCAGGGCAAGACCGAGTCAAGACCAAGACCAGATTTGTGTTAGACAGCCAGAGCTTCTTCTCCGGTTTACAGTAACATATTTCAAATGAGCTATGAGTCAAATTATTGGATGCATTTGCAAGTTTTTACCCAGGCATAATTCAGACAATGCACAGGCAATTAAGCGAAATCTCTGCAGTTGTGATCTTGGCTGGTCTTAAAATAAAATCCCCAGTCCCCTTCATCCGAGACCGAGACAAGAACAAGTAAAAATGCTCTCAATTCTGAGATGATACCGAGACCTTCAAAGGTTAGTCTTGAGACCAAGACCGATCTCGAGTACTGCAACGCTGCATGTTATATTTGGCAACTTTAGGAACTGCAACTTTATCATATAGAAACTTGGAAAACGGGTTCAATTTGACCCAAGGACAAGAGGAGGGTTAAGAAGTACAAATTAGAGTGCTGATCGGGCTGCATTTTTCTGAGCAGTAACTGAACCTCACCTAAGCCCGACAGGCATTAAGATATTTATGTCCGAGCCCGACACAGTTAAAATCTTTTTTCTCATACTGACACGGCGATGTTTGTTTGTGTGGAAAGCAACTGTAGGAAGGCATTCAGAAATGTCAACAGATGACACGTGGCAACAAGCGCACATTAATAAGCTGTTTAATTTAAAAAAGGAATTCAAACAACCTTTCCTAATGGCTTCGTTTCCGACCGTGGTCAGAAAACCAGGGAGACTCGTTATAAAATGAATAACGTCGGGGTTAAAATCCCATTTCTAGGGAGCAAATAAATGAGCTCGGCTTTCAGTCTGGGGTTTATTTCGGACACCACATACACTGTGTACGAAACTTATTCCATCAACTCTGCTCCGGGCGCATCTACACGTCTACTTCCTCTTTCTCTCTCTCTTCTGCCCACTTACCCCACACACACACACACACACACACACACACACACACACACACACACACACACACATATACACATATACACACACACACACACACACACACACACACACACACACACACACACACACTCTGAGCTCTCTTAAAGGAGCCACAGCACCATTTTACATGCCTTATTGCGCTGATGTGACCGAGCCCAACCCAAACCCAAACTTTATTTCTAAATATCTGTCCCAACCTGGCCTGGCTCAGCCCGGCCCGGCCTGTCGGGCTCTAGTCGGGTATCCGCACTCTAGTACAAATGCGTCAAATATTAGCCAGTCACAACTACTCTTTGAATAATGACATGAACCTGGTCATTTGGTTGCAAGACCCACAAAAAGTCAAACAAGTCTCCAAATCAACTTCTTTATTTTGTTTTTATTTAATCCACCAATAGAATGAGAATATTCTACAGTTCTAACAATAGGACGGATTCACCATGTTACCGCAGAAAGAGGTCAACAGTTTAAATTGAAATAAATAATTTCAGTTAAATAATTGAAGCAGTGACATTTGAAACGTGTCTTGAATTATGTCTTGCTAGCTGAATGTGAGAACAAATGTCTTTTTGCATCCCAAAAATGTAGATAACTTTACATAATATGCCACTGCATATCATGAAAGTGGCTGTGACCACAGTGAGTCATGGCTGCTTTTTTTAATTTCATTTGGATCTTTTTTTTTGGTGTGTCAGAATTAATGCCTCCCTATCTGAATCCGGCCACTGTGAGGTTTAATGTAAATAGCTACTTAGATTCCTTAGGTTTCTGGGTAAGCTTGTGCTGTGTATGGTAAAAGGCAGTCACAGTACATAAACATGTAATTAGGATGGGAGATGTACTGAATGGAAAGCAGTAGAGACAAAGCATGATAGGGAGTGCTTTCAGACACCTTCTGACAGGAGGGTGGGTGGTATATCTGGCAAGGGTCTGCTGTAACCATTGTTTTGCCCCTCCCAACATCTTAACGTGCTGCTGCACTCCAGACGTGACGCAATGCTCCTTCATTGGATCTAATTAACTCCACTGATGACAGGAGTTGCACAGCAACATGCACAGCTTCTGTTTTACCATATGCAGACACACTCTAAGAAATAAATTCGTAAAAAAAAAACAGAAAAAAAAGTTCTGGCAGCTCATTACCCAGATGTTGTCCATAATTAAAACCAGAAATGATGTGTGCAGCTTCAGTTAGAATACAGAACATTTTTTGTTTTTCAAAATTCTC
Organism: Percina caprodes; assembly: GCA_013375575.1. NCBI lineage: Eukaryota > Metazoa > Chordata > Actinopteri > Perciformes > Percidae > Percina > Percina caprodes. The sequence goes on along the minus strand of JABXJD010001675.1, from coordinate 41,579 downwards.
TCATATGAAGCTGCTCAGTTAGTAAGCTTCTGAAAATGTTAATATAAACTGTGTGACAAGTTACTAAAAAGTCAATGCAAGTGTCAAACAGTTGAAAAACTTACATAACCGTTGGAATAAATGGCCAAAACGTAGAAAAAATTGACAAAAACATTGGATAAAAAAGTGACAAGGTGGACTTTTTTAAATCTCAAAACCAATCTCCGCGGTCGACAAAGGTTGTCAAAGCACTAGTCTATATCCACAACGTTCCACTTCCGGAATTGCAACGTTGCCCCCGGAAATTCCACTGGATGTACTTTTTTTCGGCCGGATGTCTGTCCCCGTCCTCTGTCTTTGTGTTGGCGTTCTAACCTCCGGTGGATTTCTGAGGACTATGGCTAACTGGTCCTCAGATCTCTGCAGGGTAAATCCAGACAGCTAGCTAGACTATCTGTTCAATCTGAGACAGCAGCGTAGGCCCTATTGAAACTGAAGGAATTATTACCAAACCTCACCAAATTTGTTGGTCACATCAATCCTGGTGAAAAAATACGTATTTTAAGGTTTTCGGGGAATGGGTGGACAAAAATGGCTTGCCGGCACCTTTTTACTCAAGCCACGCCCCCTTTTATGCCTTTAGAACCATTTATTGTACAGTCTTGTGTGAAGTATCACTGAACTCAGCAGAGAATTCCTTTTTGATTGGTGATGGTTTGACCCGCCCTTTTTTTTTTTTTTTTTATAACGAATGACCCGTTTGACGTAGACCAATGTGTAAGGTATCATTGAACTCAGCAGAGAATTCAATTTTCATTGATGACGGTTTACCCTGCCCCGCCCCCCTACAACGTTTGCAATACACCATCTCAAACGGCGCACACTCCACTGTGCGCGTTGTGTCCGACGGTTGCGCAAATGCAGGCTTGCAAGGATCGGCGTACGCCAGTAACCCCGACACCCAAAGAGGAGCGAGGGCCCGTCCAACGCTGCTTGCAGCTTTAATTGTTAAATGGTTCTGATGAAATGTGTTTTTGCACCCTGATCATCCGTGGAGAGAAGATCAACGTAACCTTTTTATTTTCTGGTGTAAAATTTTATTATTTTTTTTATAAAAAGTTGTCAGTGGTAATAATTAGTTACAAGATGTGTGCAAGATAGTAAGCAAAGGTAAAAGGAATGCTGCAAAAACACTGCAATGTTGGTTCCAAACGGGAACTAGTTGGAAGAAAAGTGCAGATCAGGTGGAGAATATTTCAAGCAGCCCTGTGGAAATTATAGTGGATGACAGACAGTGAACCGATTGCAAGGCTAGTCATCCTGCTAGCATCAAACGGTGCAAAATAGTAAAGAGATATGACCCAAGTTACCACGAATTTTGGATTCAGTTGCAGCGGGACGGAGAAAGTACAGGTTGGCCGTGGCTGACAACAGTCGCTAGGGATGAGCGAGTACAGCATTATCTGTATCTGTATCTGTTTACCACATGAATTATCTGTATCTGTACTGGACTGGGCGGGGCCTAACCCGGAAGTGGACAGAATTTAACCTGGAAGTGGGTCAGGTTGTCTTGAAATGGGCGAGGCTTTAACCGGTATGTTATTTTAAGCATGCAATTGATATGGGTTGGTCAGAAATTGGGAGGGAGGGGGCGGGGGGGGGGGACTGTTCTACGGAAGGCCGAGGTTTAAAAAAAAAATAAAAATTCTGAAACCCCAGGTTACCAGAAATATAAGTAATAAGTAAGTACTAAAATCCGAAGTAAAAAACCAACCTAAAGCTGAAGAAACCCTAAACGTTAACGGAAAAGACCCGCGGACCTCAGTGACTGAGGGAGACGGAAAGAGCTGTTCACTTCTCAGTGTTCTGTGTGAGTGAGCAGAGCGTGTGTGTGTAGGGGGGGGGGTGCGCACGGTCCGCTACCCAATCCGAGCACAGATATTGACTCGTATTACTGTACTCGTATAATACTTGTATTTGGCAAAAGTGCTTTATCCGTACCGGATACTCGTTTCAGCCCAGTATCCGGCTCATCTCTAACAGTCGCCAATAAATAATGTTATTATGAATAAACCTGCCTCCTGTGTCAACTGTACATTGCTGAATAGGGTAGGCCTACGCTATTGTCGGCCATAATGGTGGTACTTGGAAAGTCTAAAATGTCCTGAGGTGGTACGTGGGGTAAAAAGTTTTAGAACCACTGGGCTGAACTTTTTAAATGCTAAATCTAGAGCCCAACTGATAGTGGATTGTTAAGGCCAATACATATTTAAACCTTTTATTGGAACTATATTCCTGTTTTCAACAGAAAAAACACGCATACAGTTTGACAGTACAATGTAGTAAAATTCAATTACTGCCCTTAACCCATCCCAAAGCGGGGTTAAATGTTGTGTAAACACAAACAGCCGTACAATTGTTTGCCTGTTTTTCTTGTGTGTTTCCTTGTTTGTTTGTTTGTTTTGCTGTTATTGAAGAAAAATGCTGCTGTAACAAAGAAATTTCCCCGCTGTGGGATGAATAAAGTATTATCTAATCTAATCTAATCTAAAAATTTACACAAATACAAAATAGTTCAGTTGCTTGTACCAGAATGTTTCATACTTTGATACTTTGCTGAATACGTGAGAAAATGTGTAGGTATTATATTTTTATGAATTATTTCAATGCATTTTCTTGGTTTTCTCACTGTGTTGTGAATGAATAATTCTGGTTATTTTGCACTAAAAAGGACACTTCATTGTCATGTAATAGACACTTTGTCCCCATGACAATGTTATAGATCAACACTGAATACAAAATGAATGTTCCCTAACCCCTGAAAGATTCACATTATAGTCTTGGTGTGGTTCTAACATCACTGGTTTGTTTTCAATATAGTTATTAATAGTTATATTTATATAATTTGTCTATGTATTTTTTATGCCTTGCGTTGTATTCTTCAAGTGTTTTGACTGGGATGTCCCCATTTGGTCCCAGAGATTTGAGGATGCAGGGGTGCCTGAGAGAAGCAAGAACGTAATTGCAGGTTGATGTGCCCATGCAAGCAGCGAAGAGTGGAAAGTAGGAGCTAAAAATAGAGTGTTTGAGCTGGGAGTGAGTGACGGTGGTTCACATTTAATGTTTTAATATCCAAATGCCACTAAGAGGCACATAGAGCTTTATGAATGGACCTCCTGGCAGAGTGTTGGCTGCAATTACAGAGACCTAAAGACAAAAACCATGGTTGGAAGTTTGACCAACCTGAGGCTTACTGTAATTCAGAACAGCAACCAAAAGCCTTCACTACATCCTTCTGGATTTGATAGATTTTCTATTTTTTTAAAGATTATTTTTGGGGGTATTCCCTTTTATTTTTTAGTGACAGTAGATAGCAGGTCGGATTTAAACCCGGGCCGCTGCAGGACTCAGCCAACATGGGGCGAACGCTCTTACTGGGTGAGCTAGAGGCCGCTCCTTTTTTTTTTTAATCATGACATAGTCTTGTGCAAGTCATTATAAAATTATAAAAAAGGTTGGTCTCATGAGAAAGAGGAATTAAAGCCAGAGACACTGACTTTTTTGGTTACCTAAACAGATTTTGCTCTCATTTTAGGATTTATTTTAGGAGCAGGTAATGGGTTACTGTAAAGCCAGTTATCTTAATCAAAGCCGAGTAAGTGCTATAATGACCAGCACTTTTCATTTTCACTGTGCCACACCAGCTTATAATCAGCAGATTTTAAAGGGCTGGTGTTGCAATCTGTCTATTCAGGAGTTGAAGAAGATCTCTAATTGTCTAACACAATCGCACATCTTGGTCTTTAAATAGTTATATGTTGCACAAATATTTAATTTGGGCTGTGGGTGGATAGTGTGGGGGCCCAAAACTGACAAAAAGCAGTAAAAGATTATCAGATGAGTCAAACATAGAACTAATTATATCAATACATTAAAATATATGTTATAATAATAACGGAAAGGTGAGCCCTGGCATTAAAATTGTTTAATCCTTCATAAAGAATACATCATTTACATATTCTTCTTTACAACCATTCATCAAAAGTACCAAGCAGGCCTGCCTAATTGCATGATCCGAATAATAATGCTTGCCATTTTCAGCGTGTAGCTTGCTAGCTTGGAGGTTGTTTCTTGTAGCGAAAGATTTTGAAAACGTTAACACGCTGATAGCAAAAGAGGAGAACGCTTCATGAAATCTGGCCAATGACAGGCATATACCCACAGTCTATCCAGTGTGCCAAATTGAAGTTTAAAAATACAATGAGAGATAAATAGCTATGATAAATAGGGGTGGGACAAAATATATATATATACATGGCAATATATTGTTGTCCTATACGCTGGTGCCAAATATTGATATTTTAATTAATAAAATATGCCACTGTAAATAGATTTCTGTGCTCCATCCATCCATCTTTGTTTGCGTATCCAGTATCGGGTCGCGGGGGCAGCAGCTCCCGTAGTGGACCCCAAACTTCCCTTTCCCGAGCCACATCAACCAGCTCCGACTGGGGGATCCCGAGGCGTTCCCAGGCCAGGTTGGAGATATAATCTCTCCACCTAGTCCTGGGTCTTCCCCGAGGCCTCCTCCCAGCTGGACGTCCCTGGAACACCTCCCTAGGGAGGCTCCCAGGAGGCATCCTTACCAGATGCCCGAACCACCTCAACTGGCTCCTTTCGACGCAAAGGAGCAGCGGCTCTACTCCGAGCTCCTCTCGGATGACTGAGCTTCTCACCCTATCTCTAAGGGAGACACTGGCCACCCTCCTGAGGAAACCCATTTCGGCTGCTTGTACCCTGGATCTCGTTCTTTGGGTCATGACCCAGCCTTCATGACCATAGGTGAGGGTGGGAACGAAAACTGACCTGTAGATTGAGAGCTTTGCCTTTTGGCTCAGCTCCCTTTTTGTTGGTGCGATAAATTGAATGTAATAGCGCACCTGCTGCGCCGATTCTCCGACCAATCTCACGCTCCATTGTCCCCTCACTCACAAACAAGACCCCAAGGTATTTGAACTCCTTCACTTGGGGTAAGGACTCATTCCATGCTCTTACTTTGGTTTTGCAGTAAAGCACTGTGAAGCACTAAAATTATAATATGTGCCTTTTATTAAGAAATGTTTAAAAAAATAACTATTTTCATAGTTACTCTATAGCTGTTGTTTTTTGTTATATATTTTTGAGGCATTTATAGGAGAGCTGAAGACATGAAAGGGGAGAGAGAGGGGGTAATGACATACAGCAAAGGGCCGCAGGTTGGAGTTGACCCTGGCCTGCTGCGTCGAGGAGTAAACCTCTAAATATGGGCGCCCGCTCTACCAACTGAGCTATGTGGGCGGCCATAGTTACTCTATAGTTGTGTAATTTTTATTTACTTAACCTTTTCTTGGGCATTTTGTAGGACTGGGCAATATAGAAGTAATCAAATATCACGATATTCTTGACCAAATACCTCGATGTCGATATTGCGACGATATTTTATGGTTGACTATTGGTGCTTTAACAAAATGTTATTTACACAATGAGATTTTTAATAAATATTCTCCAGAAATGATGTAATGACTTAGTGGGCAAAGGTAAATAATAGAACAGCTAGAACAGTCTGGTAAGTTCAGAAAATGACATCACTTTACTGTAATGCAGCCTGTTAAACCAGGTAAAGACAACACTTACCATATTACGATATATCCAAAATCTGAGACGATATCTAGTCTCATATCGCGATACCGATACAACATTGATATATTGCCCAGCACTAGCATTTTGTATTTAATAGTTAAACCGATATTGAGATGTATCATTATAGGATTGTCTAGCAATATATATTGATTTTCACAGAATTGCTGTAATTTCAGACCTTTTACTACATTTGGAAGTTGTCCGGCTCCACAGCACAGCAGCCTACACCTGCTTGTGCACTGTGCAATGATTGGCACATTCCTTATCTGACATTCTTTTCTTGCAGTTTTACAATGAGAAGTGACATACTAAGGGTTGTTGGCCGCCGCATCCTATTGGCCCGCTCCGGGATCGCAAACAAGTCTATGTGTGGATTCTACATGCTTTATGTTAAAGATCCCACGCCTTTCATTAACGGTCACCATAACACCTTTACCATCTGCTTCTATGGTTTCTACACTGGGAACTTATCCAATGTACAGGATTTCATAGTCCTCTAATGTTCAATGAGAGTATGTCACTTTTTACTGCTGCAGAGATTCAGCCATTGCTCTTCGACTCCTGTTGTGTCGGTTGCATCAGACATTTGTAATTGTCATGGTATATCCCTTCTCTCATCCCTTCCCATGGTCCTCCAGTGTCTCTGGGTAGCACAGAAGATTCTGAGGCCTGCTCACTGACTGTGGAGCTGGTGTTAGTGGTGAGAAAAGGTGTTGGAGGCCAAACCCAATGTCTTAAACAGCTCCAACGCTATTATGTTTCTGTTTTTCTGGATAGAGCGCCAGTGTTTACCAAATTACGCAGAGATCAAAATAATTATGGTGCACAAAGACAAAAATAGAAAGAGGGGTGTTGGCAGCTCCTGCAGACAGCATAGGCAAACATGTTTAGGACTCATCTGTAAGGCTGTTTTTATTGATTTTTAGACACAGGCACAGGCACAGAAAAGAAACATGTGATGGGAGCCAATCTCTGGTGGAGCCATACTGACCCATCACTCAAGGGAGTTATTTGACAGTGCTGTTGTTGTTTTCAAATTCTTTTTGCATTCTTTTCACACTCCTCCTTGATTGTATTGACTGAATCTGAGGCGACAACTCCAAAACATGTTGTCAGTTACACAGTTCACTGTCTCCAAAACTTTCTCTAAATTCAAATGATCACTGAATAATCTGCCCTGTACCACAAATGTACAATCCTCATTTAAATCAATGAAAAATAAATCTAGTCATAAAGTATACCATTCACAATGTACTACATGTTTAAATGCCTCACAACTAAAATCTCAGATCTCATAGCAAAGTTGTATTCATTATAGCAATAATTGACAAATGCAAGACAAAGTTAGTTCAAAATTGAATTGAATTAGATTTTCACTTCAGATACGTCCTTGTTGAATTCCTGTAGGTGAAATTCATAAAACCAGCCAAAGCATAGACAGTGATGAGCTGTGTCTCAAATTGGGCACTTGTGTAGTTACATTAGCTATTTTGAGTACATAGTGCATTCACACTGACGAAGTGTGGCCAAGTGCACTACGAGCACCCGGATGATGCACTCATAGTGGTCAAAATGTTTAGCGTGGATCCCTGGATGGCACTCACACAGCCACCATCTTTGCTTCAAAGCGGATGCTACAGGAACACCAATGTATTTTCAAACTTGTGAAAGTGGCAAGGAAGCTGCAGCGGTTGCAACACAAACTATACCAATATATAGTTGTCCGGATCTTCTTTTGTTCTTTCTTTCTTTTTGATACAGTGGTGTGAAAAAATGTTTGCCCCCTTCCTCATTTCCTGTTCCTTTGCATGTTTGTCACACTTAAGTGTTTCGGAACATCAAACCAATTTAAACAATAGTCAAGGACAACACAAGTAAACACAAAATGCAATTTGTAAATGAAGGTGTTTATTATTAAAGGTGAAAAAAAATCCAAACCATCATGGCCCTGTGTGAAAAAGTGATTGCCCCCCTTGTTAAAACATACTATAACTGTGGTTGTCCACACCTGAGTTCAATTTCTCTAGCCACACCCAGGCCTGACTATTGCCACACCTGTTCACAATCAAGGCATCACTTAAATAGGAGCTGCTTGACACAGTAAGGTCCACCAGAAGATCCTTAAAAGCTACACATCATGCCGAGACCCAAAGAAATTCAGGAACAATTGAGAAAGAAAGTAATTGAGATCTATCAGTCTGGAAAGGGTTATAAAGCCATTTCCAAAGCTTTGGGAATCCAGCGAACCACAGTGAGAGCCATTATCCACAAATGGCGAAGACATGGAACAGTGGTGAACCTTCCCAGGAGTGGCCGGCCGCCCAAAATTACCCCAAGAGCGCAGCGACGACTCATCCAAGAGGTCACAAAAGACCCCACAACAACGTCCAAAGAACTGCAGGCCTCACTTGCCTCAGTTAAGGTCAGCGTTCATGCCTCCACCATCAGGAAAAGACTGGGCAAAAATGGCCTGCATGGCAGAGTTCCAAGGAGAAAACCACTGCTGAGCAAAAAGAACATCAAAGCTCGTCTCAATTTCTCCACAACACATCTTGATGATCCCCAAGACTTTTGGGACAACATTCTGTGGACCGATGAGACAAAAGTGGAACTCTTTGGAAGGTGTGTGTCCAAGTATATCTGGCGTAGAAGGAACACTGCATTTCATAAAAAGAACATTATACCAACAGTAAAATATGGTGGTGGTAGTGTGATGGTCTGGGGCTGTTTTGCTGCTTCAGGACCTGGAAGACTTGCCGTGATAAAAGGAACTATGAATTCTGCTGTCTACCAAGAGATCCTGAAGGAGAATGTCCGACCATCTGTTCGTGTACTCAAGCTGAAACGAACTTGGGTTCTGCAGCAGGACAATGATCCTAAACACACCAGCAAGTCCACCACCGAATGGCTGAAGAAAAACAAAATGAAGACTTTGGAGTGGCCTAGCCAAAGTCCTGACCTGAATCCTATTGAGATGTTGTGGTATGACCTTAAAAAGGCCGTTCATGCTCGAAAACCCTCTAATGTAACTGAATTAGGACAATTCTGCAAAGATGAGTGGGCCAAAATTCCTCCAGGACGCTGTAAAAGCCTCATTGCACATTATCGCAAACGCTTGGTTGCAGTTGTTGCTGCTAAGGGTGGCCCAACCAGTTATTAGGTTTAGGGGCAATCACTTTTTCACACAGGGCCATGATGGTTTGGATTTTTTTCACCTTTAATAATAAACACCTTCATTTACAAATTGCATTTTGTGTTTACTTGTGTTGTCCTTGACTATTGTTTAAATTGGTTTGATGTTCCGAAACACTTAAGTGTGACAAACATGCAAAGGAACAGGAAATGAGGAAGGGGGCAAACACTTTTTCACACCACTGTATGTACCACTATAGTGCTGTCAGTTAGTGAGAAAACAAGCCCGGCTACAATTTACTATTAACCCTCCTGTTGTCCTCGAGGTCAAATTGACCCGTTTACAAAAGAATTATATATAAGAAATATGACCAAAGAATGTTGAAAAAAGTGACAAATGTTAGAAAAAGCTTCAAAAATGCAGGAAAAATTCAACAAAATCATTTTATTTTTTAACGCTGAAAAAGTGTCCAAACAAAATCTGAAAAATCGCCAAAGGTCACAATTTTTTTTTTTTTTTTTTAAACTACAAAAACATAATAAAAGTGACAAAAAAATTGGAAAAAAAATGTACAAAAATGTTGAAAAAAGTGTAGAAAGAAAAACATTCAAATTTCGACCCAGAAAAATACAAAGTTGCAGTTTGATGGGAAGTGCACTCTCGTGTTGGGCAAGTTACTTTTAAAAAGTAATTAGTTACAGTTACTTCTTCCAAAAGGTAACTAAATTAGATACTCAGTTACAAATTATAAAAGTAACAAGTTACTTCAGAAAATAACTAATGCGTTACTTTCATAAAAATTTCTAAATGCTCAAATGTGACCCCACCTCTACCCTTCTCTTTAACGGAACTTAAAATACATGCGCATGTTCAATTATTTATGATAAATCTGAATATTATAAGGAAATGGACACTTAATACAATACATTATTAACAGAAACAATGTACACACATTCAATTCAATTTCAATTCAATTTTATTTATAGTATCAATTCATAACAAGAGTTATCTTGAGACACTTCACAGATAGAGTAGGTCTAGACCAGATAGAGTAGGTCTAGACTACACTCCAGAATTTACAAGGACCCAACAGTTCTAGTAGTTCCCTCCAGAGCAAGCAACAGTGCGACAGTGGCGAGGAAAAACTTCCTTTTAGGCAGAAACCTCGGACAGACCCAGGTTCTTGGTAGGCGGTGTCTGACGACCGGTTGGGGTTAGAATGAAGAGTGGCAATAACAAAATAGAAAAAATAGTAGTTTGTAGCAGTTCTTTGTAGTAGTTCATGGCATAGCAGGGCACATCTAAACTATTGTAATGTTGCTGTGGGACAAAGTGAGACTAGCCTCCAATCAGATGCCATGAACATAGGTATTATGTTTAAATAGTGGATTGATATAGGGTGTAGCCATTCTAGAGTCATAGCACATGTGTTTTCTGACCACGGTGGGAAATCTTTAGCAGGAAAAGTACCCCCCCTTCCCCTTCCTTGATTTCATAACCATACCCGTCTCTCGTTGACTGACTCACTTGTGTTGTTCGTTGTGTCCAACTATGCGTGCTTTTGAACACCTGCCCAACTCTACCTCTGATTGGCTTACCATGAAATTTTACTCAACCTCAGCCAATCGTCAGCATTTATGCGCTTGTCTTGTGCACGGCCAACTAACCAAGGAAGAAAAAAAGTGTCTTGGTTCAGAGATCTAATTGGTCTGATAAAAAAAAAAAGCTTCTATTATATTAATGCGCCGCACTTTTTGCCAGTAACTGTAACAGCGTTATTAAGATGGGAATAGTAATCAATTAGATTACTCGTTACTGAAAAAATGCCGTTATTTATAACGCTGTTATTCCCATCACTGGTGCACTCACAGAAGTATCCAAATTGAGACACACTAAAAGTTAAGTGAAAACCTAATGCTAACCCTAATCCTTTTTTAGAGGAAATCTGTACTTGTCAAACTTGAAAGCAAGTGTAGTAGTCGACACAAATCGTGCATCCACGCACATATTGACATATGAAACAGGCTTTTGTGGTCCATAATGTTCTTTAATGTGTCCGAGTGACGCCTACATTGATTGCAGCAGGCCAAAATAACCAACCACTGCTGTATAGATCCTCAAATGACACTATCATACACATTTTGAAACTTCCAAGCCAACAGTACAATATGTCAATAGCCTATTACTAAAATAGGCCAAACTAGCTAAAAAGGAACTCTCAGTAAATGTTTGTTGATTTTGTATTGGGAGAATTCATCAAAGAATGAGAAACAAGGCATAATGAACAGACAGGAATATCTTGCTCAAAAACAAACTGTTTCTAACAAAATCCTTGACCGTATTCAGGGATAGGATGCCATGAACTTCATGATTTTCCAAAAAAACACAATCTCAAACCTAGTGATTACCTGTTGGCCATGCTTATTGTCTTTTCTGCTCAGAGACGTTCTGAGTGTTGGTTCTGCTGTGTGTGTTTTCCCATGCAGGCTGAGACACCAATCCAATTCAGAAACAGGTAGACACTGTTGTGATTGACGGAGTGACAGCTAAGCATTCATAGATATAATGCTTTGAACAGACCAAGTGACTGACAGACACATCTACCCATGCCATGTTTATCAGCTTGATTCTACATTAGTCTCACATTGGCAGACAGGCTGGGCGATATGATACAATATTTTTAACCAAATACCTCGATATCAATATTATATGGACAATAAGTGCTTTCACAAAATATTTACAAAATGAGATTTGTGATAAATAATCATCAGTAATGTGGACATAATGACTACGAATTCTACTTAAAGATCTGGACCTGTAGATATCACATAACATGTTTCTTTGCCGTGGCTGTGGATTTGTCTTTATCTTTGTACTCGATGTGTAATTGTCTAACTCTTTTTATTTCTTATTATTCTATATTCTATATTATATCTATATTATATTAAGCAGAGCTGCTTGTGAACGCAAAAAGAATTTCAGTGTAAACTGACAAAGTTGTATCGTATTATTATTTTTTTAAATAAAGTGACTTTCTTTATGAAATCAAGATTTGGTTTAAAAAAAATCTATCTTGAAAAAGAGCGGGTGGTCTTATAATCAGGGTTGTATATATTCTGGTTAATGAATTAATTCCAGAGGAGTTGAGGATGATGAAGTGGTCTGGATAGAATCAGGGCTTGACAGGATTTTTTCATGTAGAGTTCTTCCTTCCTGGGTTGAGGGATGAGGGTGTCATATATTGTATAGCTTAAAGCCTTTTGAGACTAATCTGTGATTTTGAAGAATAAAATTGACTCAACTTTTATACTGATATTTATTGTGGCTGCAAGGAATCTTTTTAATATATGACTGAACCTTCTCATAGCCATAGTCTCACACGAACCCTTCACCTGTTGGATGTTTATTTTTAATTAACATACTACCAATGAACTCAGGTCCTGGCATTGGAGTTTGTGCTTATAGAGGTCTTTATGGCATTGTAAACCCAGTGCTTATCAGCCCTGGTGGCCTGTGTCCTGAATATACTGGAATCTGTGTGGATTTTCCTCCTAGCTCAGGTCTGTTGTTGTTTTTGTCGGTTTAGATTTTATTTTAGGTGTTGGGCTGGGAAGGATCCCTGAGAACCATTCTTAGTATGGTGGGAAGAACCCGTAAGAAAGTTCAGAAGCCCTTGGCTCTTCCCCCCCCCCCTCCAATCCAAAGAAACCCTGCATCCCTCAGTGGAAATGAATAAGGAGCAAGTCACGAATAGCATTTATCTCACAAGCTATATAAATCTCTTTGGTCTGATTTTTACCACAGCTGATGAATAGATAGGGCAAATGAACATTAATGTAGTTGTAGAAACATATATTATATGGGTTAAATACAACTTAATATGTACTCCCAGAGTAAATATTCTTAGTGCGAAATTAGCCGAATAGTGTTTTTCTTTGTTTAGGGTCGATCGTGCATGACAGATAAGGCAACATCTGGATTTAGATGAGCATCTAAATGGATTTAAGCATTGTTGTGCAATATTCCAAATAGTTCCATACTCACTCTGTAGCTTTTGGCTGCAGTCATTTAAACTGTTAAAAAATGAAAATAACTTCAAAGTGTGTGTTGTTTATAGGGAGACTTGAGAAAGAACACAGTGAGGCTGTGGAAGAATGACTCAAAGCGCAAGCACCGCAGTCTTTCAGCTGTGCTGAGGCATGCAAACACAGTCTGAATGTTTCCTCTCTCCCAAAAATGTTTTGTGGCCTTGAATGTGACGTTGTTGACACCAACTGAGTGGTGTAATTTACAGGGTATTGTGTCTAAATCCACCTATTCTCTATGTGCTACACTTCGGTGGAAAGCAATGGAAAAGGAACAAAGATGAAATGTGCAAAAATTGATTGATTGAAAAAAAAACTCAACAGCGGACACTTTGTAAGCCTCAAAACTAAGACAAAAGCAGAGCGTCTCAGTATCAAACCCTCAAGGATTTTGTGGCATTTTTTTTAGATTGTTGCGGCCCAAAATGCCTGATGTTACAGGTGGTTTTGTCAAAAATTGCAGAAAATGTTGCAATGTTTTTTGTTTTTTGTATATTTCTTTAAAAATAAAAATGAAACCTGTTTTGAGGAGAATAGAACTACTCTAGTTTTCCTAGTAACCTTACCAAAAAGGCTCAGGATGCTGCAAATGAAAATGGCTGGTGGATTTAAGACAAAAATAATAATTTATAAAATGAATCAAATTTGAACATGTCTGTCAGTAGCTTGTTGATCTTTACATTATTAGTTAATTTCCTATCCTGGGCTGAGACGTACATTCATACGGTTTAATGAAGGACTTATTGGACTTTAACTTATCATTGCACACAATAACAAGCGTAGCTGTCCTCAATTTAGGTCATCCTGTACGTCTCATCTCCAGTTTTTCCTGCATCCACCGTGTGTGTTTGTGTGTGTGCGCGCGTCAGTCGCGGGGGGGAACTGAGCAGCCCCGCCCGCTGCAGAGAGCCGACATGATTGAAACAGCACGTGGGACTGCTGGGATTGGTTGAAGTCGTGGGAAACTCCGGTTATTGGTCAAATTTGCGGAAAAGTTGCGGTTATTGGTAAAAATTGCGCGTTGCACCAAAGTCAAGTTGATTGGTTGAATTTGCGTGAATTGGCGTGAAATCATGAAATCCTGGAGGGACTGAAGTATGCTTGAAATGAACTAGGTTGTATGACGTCTCGTTGACTCTTCTGAATGGCTAAATTTCAAGATGTGGCCCAGGCGATCGTTTCTTTCTGGCTCTGTCTTGGAGAGGTCTCCAAGAACTTTGTCATATGCATGTCTTTGATATTATGTCACTCTCAAAACAATAAATGTAAGGGCACAAACTAGTAGGTACTCTTCAAAGGCATTTACAGTTTTATACTTTTTAAAATGTTGGAAGTAGTTGAAATGAGTGCACTAAATCAAAGTTGCTTGCAGTTAGCAAGTCTTGTTTGTTGAAGAATTGTGACTAGCTGGTGTTACCAGCTAGCTAGTCTCGCATTGTCAGACCTTCTTCCACAGCGCTGCGGGAGGTCTGGCCCTTTAACACAACATTCCGGGATAGAAGAAAAACATTGATTTAATGGCATTTCTTTAAACTAATAACAATTGTCTTGGGTTATGCTCAGCGCCGGACACAGCAATGGTGTCGCTGCAAAATACCTTAGGAAAAAAACTTGTTTTGGTGGAACATGTGTACGTTCAAAAGTGGTTTTAGTCGTGCAACAGAAAACTCTGATTGGACAGATAGTCTAGCTAGCTGTCTGGATTTACCCTGCAGAGATCTGAGGAGCAGGTAACCATAGTCCTCAGAAATCCACCGGAGTTAGAACGCCAACACAGAGAAAGAGGACATTCGGCCAAAATAAGGTAAATCCGGTGGAACTTTTGAACAATCCCAGAAATGAAACGTCGTCAGTATAGAATATCAATTAGCTGCCTCTGAAGCTTGCAAAATAGCCCACAAATAGTCATTACGTCACAAAATGTCTTTGCAGGACAGTTGTCACTCTTTGTAACTTTCTTCAGTTGATGTGGAGGTCATTGAACTAACACCTATGCAACATTATTCCTGCATCATTTGGAAAATAGCACATCAATCCCATGGAGGATTTGTGTCAGTCCCATGCATCATATCATAGGGGGCTGCCTGCACAGCTGTAATGACCACTGGTTAGGTGCCCTCAACCGCCCCTCCTCTACACTATAATTACTGGGAGGAGATTAAAGCCACATTCTCTTTTGGGTCCTTGGCTTTGTGTATGTGGACAACACACATTTTATGTGATGTACGCATGAAGGAAAAGACGAACTAGCTGCTGTTTGGAGTGAGCTAAAGGAACAGCTTTTTATAATGAACATTTAATTTAAACTGCTAGTTTTGGTTTTGTTGCAAAAATGAAAGTTTAAAAGCATTTTATTTGCTAATAAAATGCATTTATACTTTTCAGTTTTTTGCAATGTGCACATGTGTGATTCAGCCATATTTGATGCTGTATCTCCAAGCATAGGTGGAGCCACTGAAGAAAAGTAATGCCTAATTTTCTCAGTAAACCGGAGGACAGCTTTGGTAAAGGGACATGTGCACTGGTTTTTATGGTCATCCAAAATTAGATGGCCTTAAAGTCAGCAGCTTCATTTAAACATGGTATTAAGCTGCAAAAATACCAAAATGCTCTCATCAAATCCACCACGTCTCCGACCACTCATTCCCCTCAGTGTCCACTGCTAAATTGACTGCTGAATTTGTTTAGCGCCGCTGAGAGCAATTCTTTTCGGCTTCCTGTCTGATAGCCTGGCTGCTTTCTGGATGCACTGAAGTCTCCTTTAACTACAGAGCTGTGGTTTATTGTTTGATTCTCCTCCTGCTCAGGAAAATCCCTTTTTGCAATTTTGCAACGTCTTCCCAAAATCCCTGTCTCAAGGCAACCTGCTTACCAACCAGCATTCTGCACTCTCCTATACCCTCACAGTCCATTATTGAAACCAGTCACGCATTTTTAAATTCATCACTTTGAAACTCTCCATGGTGATTCTTGTTTTGTCACAGTCAATGTTTTTCTCTACATTAAACACACCGTTGTCTTAAATGGCCTTGTTAAGAAGGGACCATGTACATGTGCCACTAGTTAGTTGACATAGCAACTGTATCCATGTTTTTACAGCTTCATAAAGATTTAAGTTAGACAATGAAGTCATCCATGCCACAATCCTTTGACCTAAGGTAGTCTGGAAAGTGGCAAGTTGAGTTACTTTGATGTCTTTGTTTGCATTGTAAATGTAATGTAATCAGCGGTTGTTTTGCGTTGGCAACCAGTCTCCGCGATAGATTACACCTCATGGGTATCTATGATGATTTTGATTATTACTCACACTTTCATATTCCACGAGTTGAGCTCTAGAGGATTACTGACCTGCTGGCAGCAGAGTCGGGTTAGATAACCTTCTAATTAGATTATAACGTTCCACTTCTGGGATCGTTCAGGTGCTGCCTGAAATTCTGACAAATGTCCCTCATTTTCAGCCGGATGTCCTTTACCCTCCTCCTTCTTTCGTTGTCTTGCCATTCTCTTTTGCAAAGGGCACCATGGCTCCAAGCTTAGCGCCGCTCAAGACGTTGGTGATTGGTTTAAAGAAATGCCAATGAACCAGATCACAATAAATCCATTAATAATCCAATAAATCCATCCACCTCCCATTGTTTTATGGTGGGGACGAGAATTATAAGGACATACTGTATATCTTAACACCTGGGCAATTTAAATGTCCAATCTGCTTCACTAGATACCAGAAGAAGTAAGTGGGAAACATTTTTTTTTTTAAACTTTGGGTGAATCCACCCTTTAAGGCCTTAGACAAGTGAGATGTGTAAAACACAAGCAGTGCAACGTAATATCAGGCCAGCTTTGCACACCATCCATCTATTTGATGAATGGTGAGACATGATGGAGCTAGATGTTTTTCTGTTTACAATATGTGTGTTCAGGAAAGGCAACATTTACCTTCACCCTCCTGTCTCTGCCTTCTGTCTCAGAGGACAGGGCTACATGTAAACACCACAAATCCACAAGTGAGATTTAAATGGCACTTCTCCTTTGTTAGGATCACTGTCAACCCTATTTTCATGTATCAAATGATCTGTTTTGTAATCAAGTTCCTTTGTCATGCCTTTACAGCTTTGTAACAAATGTATACATATGTTCCATGGTAAGACGTCACCCATCAGGGTGGGGATGTATACTGTTATGTCTGACTTGCTAAATTACGTCTTGGCAACGCTCATGCTTTGATCTGGCCTATGTTTGCTTTCAGATAAGCTAAATTTGGGTTTTGCGTGCAACAATAACAACTGGAGCACATTCTGTAAAGTATCCAAAAAAAAACAACACTGCACACTAATGAAGTGGTGCCGTGGTTGCATGAAGGTGGCAGTAGCTCAGTCCGTAGGGAGTTGGGTTGGGAACCGGAGGGTACCAAACGGACCAAAGTATGGTGGTGGACTGGTAGATGGAGAGGTGCCAGTTCACCTCCTGGCCACTGCCAAGGTGCTGTTAAGCAAGGCACCGAACCTTTCCATGGTCCATGGGCAACCCCCTCACTCTGACATCTCTCCATTAGTACATGTATAGGACTGGACCATGTGTGTGTAATTCAGGCCTGTGTGTAATGTGTGTAATGACAACAGCGTGTAAAGTGTAGTTTCCCCTTGTGGGATTAATAAAATAATTTAAAAAAAAAAGATTGTGTTGTATCACACACAAGGATACACTGATGCAACCATAATTAATCACATGATTGGATGTTATAGATGATGTATCGGTATATTTCAGTCTTTATGACCAAGAAACACAATACTCACTGTACTTAAAATAAATGTCATGTGCTAACACGGGGATGGTGTAAGAACTATAGGGCTGCAGAGAGACATTGACCTGATGGGAATCTCTCTCCCTGTTAGAGAGTCATCATCACGTCTAAGATTGAAGTGTGCAGTAGCACTTGGAGCCTGATGAAAGCTGGTAACACCAAAGACCACATTTAACGTGCCTCCATTCTGACACAACAATGGCTGCAGTCGGTTTAAATAGTCTTTAATAGTCCACCTCGCTGTATTGTGGTTGTGAACACCTCGTAAAATTGTGCGGTAGTTGCCATGTTGAACCAGATCCAGGGAACATGAAAAAACATTGCATTGTACTGTAAGGATGCACATGTATTCATGCTGAGATGAGGGCAAGTTAATAATTTCTAAGCTCTCAAAGCATAAGGCACTGTTCTTCTCGTATTTTTCCTCCCTCCACTTGTGACACTCGTCACATCAGATGCATTTCAGACTGAAATCAATTCACTTCAGTGGAATTGTTGCGAACAGTGGCTAGCTTACAGGAGTTCAACTTTAATATGCTAATTTATCATTTATATTTATTTTCTGTGCTGTGTGACTGATTTTGCTGCTGTAACCACAATTTCCCATTTTTTTGGAATCAATAAATATCTATCTATCTATCTATCTATCTATCTATCTATCTATCTATCTATCTATCTATCTATCTATCTATCTATCTATCTATCTATCTATCTATCTATCTAAATTGTATCATGGACAAATTTACATTTATTGTCAAACGGGACTCAAACCCCAGACTATTAGGCCTGCTGTGACATATGGTTATATGTTGTGTAGGTTAACGTCAAGTTGTCATAAGAGAAACATTTTAAACAATGCTAACTAATAATTGACTGAATTGACACTTAATGACAACAATCATAAACATTCATGGCAGGTGTCATGTCATAGTTATGACGGTCTCATGTCAGTCTAATGCACACACTTTCAAATAAAGTGTTACCAATATGTCTTAATTTTAAGAAGCCTGGACCTCAACTTTACGCATATTATCAGCGGGCAACTCAACGCAACGCTACCAGAATGCACTGCTCAGCTGCTACATAGACAATGAATGGGAAGCGTGGAAATGGCGTTGTCTTTGGACAACATACTTTTTTAATCTCTTCTTTCTCTTTTCATTTAGCAAGGTTGGCGCTGACCATCATTTTCACTCATTAAAATGTAGCAAAATGACAGGTTGAAATTAAACTTGGTTGTTGTCGGGTTTGTGTGCTCCCTAGTCTCGCTTTGCCAGACCTTCCTCCACAACTCTGTGGAGGAAGTATGGCAATGTGTGGTATGGCTAGTCCACACAGCATTCCTGGATGGGAGAAAAACGTGCTCTGGTTTATTGGCATTTCTTTAAACCAGGGTTAGAGGTTAGGCTAGGCGCTGGACGCAATAACAGTGCCTCTGTAAAATAGCCTCAGGAAGGAACTTGTTTTGATTGAACATGTGTACGTTCAAAAGTAGTTTTAGTCATGCAACAGAAAACTCAGATTGGACAGATAGTCTAGCTAGCTGTCTGGATTTACCCTGCAGAGATCTGAGGAGCAGGTAACCATAGTCCTCAGAAATCCACCCGAGGTTAGAACGCCAACACAAAGAAAGCGGAAGGTGATGGAAATCTGGCAGAAAATGAGGGATATCCTGCAGATCTTCTGGCAGCACCTGAGATGTCCCTGAGATGAGTGCGCTCCCTGACCAGAGGTTGTTTGGTCCAATCTGTAACACCTCCGTACAATCGTGAGTGGACTGGGTGTTTGTGTAGTTCCAACATTAAGGAGTCTTTTCTAGATAAAGCAGTCACATTCTCCCAGTCATAATATCCACTAGTGTGCTTCAGTGATAATCTTTGGATAGCTGAATGCTTTGGTCAGTGCTTTGTGAGATCATCATTTTGGTACAGTAAGAAAAGCTGTGAAGATGCCTTTGTTGGAGTTACTATAAGTATACCAACATGCAGCATGTAAGAGCACTCTGTTAATCACATCCTCCAGCCGTGTGCTACGTCACATGAAGACACGCACTCACTGCTTGGACTGGATATAGATATGGATATGTCTATTAGGGTATTGCATAGGGATTCAGTTATTTCTCCAAAAATATATGAAATGATGAAGTCAAAATCAAGAAGGAAGATGTGGGATTCTGCGGACATGGCCTGACTTAAAAGAACAAAACAGCACTGTCGGGATGTAGAAATATAATATTTCTTGTTTCCCACATGTTGTCTGCCAAGACTCCTGTATGAAGATGACTCCCAGCATGCCCCTGGTGGCCTGCAGCTATTGTTTATGGAGATTGCACCTTGAGATGGGAGGATCATTCATCACTGAAGTGCCATAAACCCCCTATGATTAAAAGGAACCTGGCCGGACTTGTTCAGGGTTTTCCACTTTTTGCTTTTTTATTCTTTTTCTGTGAGTCAGCAAGATTCAGCCGAGAGACATATACTTAAAAATATATAAGTTAGAGGGTAATTGAACTTTATTTTTGAACTGCATTTAACTTTTTTTTCAAGTGTACATGACTTTCTATCAGTGATTTCTTTCATGTGTATTTTAGATGCAGACTGTTGTGATCCTCCTAAGATCAGACCTTGAGGTATAAATCCTCACAGTTTTCTTAAGATAGCTCTGGCTATATATAACCCTGGTTTGGTGTAATGACAGATTGCACTTTCCCTCAGAGGGACTGTGAGACTGGCGTCACTGTCCCCCACAGTGATCTGCACACGGATGTCCAAAAACCACTGTCCCTTTTTTTCTCAGCTGCCTTTGTTTGTGTCGCCTTTTCGCTCTGCTTCAGTAGTCTTCCTTCGCATGAAAGGAAGCCTTTGTAAATAGAAATCATTTAGGCAAAACTTGCCATCAGTGAACTAATTTTAAGAGTCACACTCGCTTATGAACGTGGTGCTAAGTAGGCGTGGTCCGTTGTCAAAACAAACGGGTTGGATACCAAGCCATAAACTGTAGCGGATCAGTACATTGAATTTTACCACTAAGTGTCGCGCTTGTCTCAGCCGCTCCAGAGTGGGATTGATGAGAGAGCCCATAATGACGGACAGTCATGACTCCAGACCACTTGGTGGCGGTAATGCATCTCTAAAGATGCCTACACATAATCTGCGGCAAAACCGCAAGGTAGGGCACAGAGCAAAGGGGCAAATTTATTTACAAACTGTAACCTCATGTTATAGTGCCCAAAATGATCACGGTTTTTGGTATTATCACGGTATTTTTAAAAGTGTGTTCAATATGTTCAGAAAGCACTGATAGGCCTACACAAGCTGAAATAGTTTGAAAACGTCTAACCGTGTTTATTATATTACAAAAATATAGGCAATAGGTTTGTAAAAACTATTTTAAAAAACTCAGCACAGAGTACCGTTTTCATTGGTCATGGTTTGGCCCGCCCCCTATGATTTAGCCACGCCCCCTTTCACAGCTAATGAACTGTATGACGTAGAGTCTTGTGTGAAGTATCATTGAACTCAGCAGAGAGTTTCCTTTTCATTTAAATTTCAATTCAATTTTATTTAAAGTATCAATTAATAACAAGCGTTATCTCGAGACACTTTACAGATAAAGTAGGTCTAGACCACACTCTATGGACCCAACAATTCTAGTGTTTCACTTCAGAGCAAGCAACAAGTGCAACAGTGACAAGGAAAAACCCGTCCAATGCTGCTTGCAGCTTTAATTTGAATTGTTACCTGCCACCAGAATTTAGTATTTTCTTTGACATAAATTAAGATGTTTTCACCATAAATTTGTTCCAGAAAATTAATCACCTTGCAGGAAATAAAGTCTTTGACACACAAAATACCGGACCGCACCGATGAAACTGGCAATCTACCCAACACCGTTAGTACCACGTCATCAAGATGAGACACATTACAGCAGCTCAAACAGAGACCACATTTTTAGTTCATTTGGTGAAGATATTATAATATCAGTTTCAATTTAGATTCAAATCAATATATAAATGGGGTAAATAATCTTTTTTTCTGATCTTGATATCAATCAAAACAATCATGATTATATATTTGGCTATAATTGTAACACATAATTTATTGGTTAAGGCCCACCACACCTAAACAGAAAACCCCTACATTGACCATAATGTCAACATTTATGTGAATTTACCTCTAAACATTTGATATTGTAGTTTAATATACGTATGTACTGTTTATGAGAAATATGTCAAATCTATTATGTATTACACACTAAAAATATCATACTCCTGTATAGATTATATAATAGGACAACAATTTCATAGACTTAGAATGCCCCCTTTGGCCATGGTTATTATTTAGTATTGCATTTTTGTTATCATTTCAAGATTCTCCTCCTCAGTCACTGGCCAAAGACGTAAAATAACTGTGTGCACCATGAAGGACATGATGCAGCAATTTGCGGTCAGTCTGCTAAAAATGGAAAGTCCACAGACATTATGGTCCGGCCACTGTTTTCCACGTAGTTCCAACAGGTGCTGGGAAACACAGCTCGTCTGGATGCCTTTTTTAACAGAAAACCTGAGATTATAGCTTGCCTTCAGACATCGTCTGCATGTGCTTTATATGTACGGAGCTTGATGTTTAATAACTATAAGGAGGAAATGGATAAATGTAGCTTTTTTGATATTTGTTTTGATAGCCTTTACCTTCCTTGCTCATTAACTTGGCCTCCAGATTCCGTCCCCTCATCACATTTGGTGTGGCTGTTTGTGAAACGCTCCCGTGCTCAGCACTAATTTGCACTGCAACTGTTGATTTGCGTATCCTGTCAGCTGCCTTTGATGTGTGAGAGAGATTGAGTTGCTGCCGGTTGTGGTTCTCTCTGTGACGCTGGGCAGCTCTCCAGCCCAGGCCCGGTGCCCAGCCACAGGCCTGCGGGCGCTCAGGGCACTTCAGTCCTACATTCACAGCCAGAGCCTGCAGAGTCACATTTTACGCCACATACACTGGCACTGAGGATGGTGGCCCAAGCAGAGTTTTAAATATGCTTTTCTCTGCGTGACTTATAGTGTAATTACATGTTTCTCTCTCCCTGAATGCACCACAGTATTACCCTGAGCCTAATGCTAGACAGAGGAGACCGGAATGGATTTATGCAAATAGGAAGTTGTTCTTTGGGAGGTTACACTGAGTGCCAAGCCTGGAGTTACCCGACCAACAAACTGAAGCTTTGTTTTTTATTTACTTTTTTTTTTACAAAAGGTTAGGGTTAGGGTAAGTACAGTTAAAGGACAGATTCAACAGAAGTCAAATGTGGTAACAGCTGGAACTTCTGGCTAGAATCAACATTGATTGTCCCATCAAGTTTTGGACAATTATGCAGAAAGTAATGGATCGTACCAGAGGTACCGGTCTCAAGTTACTGGATCCAGAAAATCTGAATTCAGTCCTTATGACACTTCCAGTTGAAACTTGTTGACTTCTACTAAACACCCAAAGCAAGTATATTTGTCAGATCTAATGTTGATAAGATTTTTAAAAACTTAAACATAACAACATTTAAATACAATACAGTTAGAACTGATAAAAAATGTTAATTTGCAATTAATCCTAAGTTGACAATGGACAATCATACAATCAGTTGAATCTTTTAATTGATTGACAGCCCTATAAAAACAACAGAACCTTTAACCCAAACCTATAACAGATATTTAAAGATCCCATGGCATGAACAGTTCACTTTATGAGGTTTTTTAACATTAATATGAGTTCTCCCAGCCTGCCTAGTGGCAAGAAATGGTAATAGGTGTAAACCAAACCCTGGGTATCCTGCTCTGTCTTTGAGAAAATGAAAGCTCAGATGGGCCGATCTGGAATCTTGCTCCTTATGAAGTCATAAAGAGCAAGGTTACCTCCCCTTTCTCTACTTTGCCCGCCCAGAGAATTTGGCCCACCCATGAGAGAGAGACATCATGGCTTTCAAACGGGCAAAGTGGCAGTTGGTCAAACCCACAGCCCCCACCTCCACCTTCCCCCCCTCCTCCTCAAAAGCTACAGACTCAGAAATGGCACATAGTAAGGAAAGCTCATTGTGGGACTGGCTCAAGTGGCTGTAATTCTGCACCAAGGCTGAATTTTGAGACTTCAGATACCACTAAGGCCTATATAAAAGAGACTTTAGATACAGTATTCGGGGACCACTAAGGTCTATATAAAAGAGACTTCAGATACAGTATTAGGGGACCACTAAGGTCTATATAAAAGCATCCAAAAAGCACCATGTCATCGGACCATTAACATAATAAGCAATGTGTTAGCATTGACAACATCACAGTTTTCATTTACAGATTGCATTTCTCCAGCATGGTCGCATTCAGATTACACATGATACTTCTCAAAGGTTCAGTCTGCCTTGTAGAAGGCGTGCCACATGTCATCTTAACAACCATCATCTGAAAACCTGATTTTGGCTCTGAAAGCACACCGGAATGATAAAAACAGGTTGGACAAGTCCATTTTCATGCTTCTGTCAAGTTCTTCACATTTACACATGAAGGTCTGGTGCTTGTGGAAAATGGGTTTTGGTAAAGTCAAGCCTCAAATTCAAAAAATGCAACAGAGGCACAGGATGTTTAACATGTATGAGGTACGAGGCTTGGCCTCGTGGCTACGTATTGTTGGAGCACGTGGGCGGTGAAGGGACACTGGCTGACCACGGCTCAGTGGATGCATAGTGACTATGATAGAGGCAGCTATGAACAGCTACTGTCAGACTCTGTGTCTCCACTGGACAGACAGGGAGACTATGGAGCTTTGTTCATCACTAGAAGTATGTCCGTTCTAAAGAATGGCTGTGTGCTGGGGAAAAAAAATTGTAAATAAAATTTAAATTTTTGGGCAACTATTTTTATAACTAGATCTTTTCCTAAAATCGATACTCCTTTTTTAACCAATGATTCACCTTAATATTGTCAATACGGTACCGCCAACGGTGACTACATTATATCCGTTTTCAGCTAAAAGTTAGAGACGGAAGGCAGAAAATGGAGAAAATTATTTTAATTTACTTTTTTACAAACACAGTAAAGATCTAACTGATGTGATGTGCATTATTTTTAGAAAACAATTAGTTTTTAGAAATGTCTCATGATATAATATACCATGATATAATATAATGTGTATTATTCTTTTGTCTACCTTTTGTTTTTGTTAAAGAAGAAAAATAAAATTGCAATTATCAAAACTATCAATATAAATGAAAATGGCAATACCAATCAGATTGGGACAAAAGCACATCGTCACAGCCCTATTGTGTGGGTACCTGTGGTGTTGCTGAGCTAGCAACTCTCCAATGAGAGGCTCTACCGAAGAGTGCGTGGGAGAACCAGAACATAGTCACAGCCCTGCTGTTTACCGTGGTAGAGTTAACGTTACTGTTCGACTGGAATGAATATCTAGTGAAGCTTAAGATAGCCCAGTTGTCAACAGGTGTTGTGCTGTGTTTTCTGGTACAGAAGAGAAGTCTTTTGTCCAGGACTGACAATGTCTCTCTACCTGCGTGACATGAAGGATATAATAACTAGCCCGCTAATTCATTAGCTTAGTAACAGAGGCCTCCATCCACAGTTCAAAGCCACAGTTCTAACAATACTTAAAGCCACTCCAAATTTGTGATAGAGGTCCCATGGCATGAAAATTTCACTTTATGAGTTTTTTTTTAACATTAATATGAGTTCCCTTGTCTGCCTATGGTCCCCCAGTGGCTAGAAATGGTGATAGGTGTAAACCGAGCCCTGGGTATCCTGCTCTTTCTTTGAGACAATGAAAGCTCAGCTGTGCCTATCTGGAATCTTGCTCCTTATCTTGCTTTGCCCATCCACGAGAGAGAGACATCATTGCTTTCCAGCAAGCAAAGTGGCAGTTGGTCAAGGCCACACCCCCAGCCTCCACTCAGAAAGACTCAGAAATGGCACATCCTAAGGAAAGCTCATTGTGGGGACTGGCTCTAGTGGCTGTAATTCTGCACCAAGGCTGAATTTTGGGAAAGAGACTTCAGATACAGTATTAGGGGACCACTAAGGTCTATATAAAAGAGACTTCAGATACAGTATTATGGGACCACTAAGGTCTATATAAAAGAGACTTCAGATACAGTATTAGGGAACCACTCAGGTCTATATTAAAGCATCCAAAGAGCACCATGTCATGAGACCTTTAAAATGATTGCCACGTCTGAAATTCTGAGCATTTAACTTATCTTCACCGGTGACGTGTCGTAGGTTAATTGTTCTTGTACACATGAACATTTCACAATCAACATATTTTGCTTGTTTGCTTGGATCCCAAACTGAGGTACATTTTCCACTAGGGTACGCAAATTGAAGTAGTGGTTACGCAAAAAAAAAAATCATAACAATTCTATAGGAGTGTAGGGATCGGGCGTACATTGCTGGAGGTTAAACCCTCTGAGGTCCAACGGCATTTTCTTTATTTTTACATATCTTCTGAAATTCACTTTTAAGAGCATTGTATAGATAAACTGATACCCTTGTGTTTCATATTGAAATATCCATAACATACTCAGATTTATTTATAGTGAGGCCCAGATTTTTCATAGAGCAATGTGTGTGTGTGTTATGTGTATGAGACATAATTTCACCCTAATAATTAATAGTAGAAGTTAGCTTTTTGACACTTTTTAAATCTTTTGTGAAATCAAACCCACACTTACAATGGGGATGAAATTGTATTGGTGCTTGAAAGGAGTCTTGGGTTCATAAAACGGACGACGGACATGTAAGTTCACCGATTATACACAGAGAGGCTCGTCACAAGCTATCTTTCCTGCCTCCTAATTCACTGTGTGAGTGATTTATGATCTTGCAAAAAAGGGGACGTTGAAGCAGAGATTCAGCTAATTCCTTGAATTTCTGTGCAGTATTATTGCTGTAATATTATTAGAGACATTGAAAAAACATTGGGTTTTTTGTTGTTGTAAAAGTTTGGATATAGAAGGTACTCTCTCCCAGATAACCACAGCCGATTTCAAGTTAGGTCAAAGACTGAAGTTGCAAAAATCTCCCTATCTTCTCCTCATGTTTGTTATCCAATCCTTTATCTTACCTGTAGATAAATGCAAATGCCCTCAAAATAATTTCTGTAATCCTTAATTTTCAGGATCAATAATAATTACCACCAGGACACAAATCAGAATTGGAAATGGACATTTACTTAGGGAAAGAAGATAAGAATTTAGGGAAGGTGTTTTGCCAACCAGTGAGGTCTTATCAAAATGAGAAGTGGATGCAGATTATAAGGAATCTCATCACAACCTGGCAATTTGGAGGATATCGTTCCTTTTTAAGGTGCAACCTTTATCCTTCTTGCGTTCATTTATTGTCAATTTTTGGTGTCCTGATTGGAAAGGACATGGGTGGACCCTTTCCCGGGACCTTGTTTCAGCTGTGTACGTGGGTGGTACATTTTAGGTCCCAGTAGAATAAAACAGCTTCTGCACTGTATCTCTGCAGCATGGTATTTGATCAAATAACACAGAAGATGGTGGCGAGGTCAGTTGTTTACCCCTGGATGTGGGTAATGAGGCAGAACAGGATTTTCTGCAGGGTCCCCAAGGAGGAACAGACCCACTAACTGATGGCAAAAACCTTTATGTGCCAACCGGCTTTTTCTGTTTAACTAAAGGTGTAATGGTCTGTGTATACAATGAATACTTATGAAGTAATTTGTTGGAAATCAGAATCATATGTTTACGTCTAAGAAATTTTCAAAGGTGTGAATTTGGGGCTCCTGATAAGGATCTTAGCTTTACCTTTTTTGTGTCTGTCATCATCACTGGTGTAGTCTAATGTATTGTAGTGCGTATACTGTACTGTATGTATATTGGCCTATAGCCTATATATATGGGCCAGGATCTGCCTTTTGGGAAGGGGGAGGGCCTAGTGGGAGGTCTGGGTGTCCTCAACAAGTTTTGAGCGTCAGCAACTTCATTTTCTGCATTTTGATGCTTTAATGCACCAATTTACGATGGAAATACCTTTATTTAGCCTATTCAAAGAAAAAGAACACATATGACAATTCAAAATATATCAAATATAATGGAAAGTATGTTGTTGCGTGTCATTGGGTATTTTAAAATGGATATATGGAAGTTCTGGAGCTTTCTCAGTGGGTATACTGCATATACTTGCGTATCACGTAGACTACACCACTGGTCATCATCTTGTCTGGTTAGAGCCCTCTACTGCTGTCAAACCAAAAAAGAGCCTTTTCCTCCCTTGTGTTGCACCACAAGAGGGCAGCATGTCCAAACATTTCAAACTCTCACTGCAGGATTTTCATGAGCTCCGTAAATCTATCATCTACATTTTAGGCTCATGCACAACAAATGGTTGTTATTTAGCAATTTCAAAGAAGACACAAGTCGGTGCCAGTTATTTCTGATATCAAAGGATTTAAGGGATTTGTGCTCAGCTCCAGATAGTAGGAAAAAGACACAATGAGCATCTATTCCGTTTCTCTGTGCTGGGTTAACAACGCAGAGCTTTTTACTTCACAATGAAAAAGGGTCACAAAAAGACTGAAAGCCTATTAACCAGAGGTTACAGTCCCACTAATAGACAGTCAATACAGACATAAACAAAATCTCAAAATGCCCAACCTCAAGACCCAAAGTCTCTTCAAGTTTCAAGTTTTCCCACATGAACTCAGGGCTCAATGGTTAATCCTATGTCTTCACTTGTTTAACGAACTTGGAGAAACATGGTCTCTTTAGGAAGATTTGAAGGTTTGAATCAAAATCCTGTTTTAATTTGATTGATAGGCTTCAAAAAGCCTCATGTAGAATCTACAGGTGTGATCATAGATGCTATGTGCATACTGTATATTTCTACAAGTTCAGGATGTTGCCCACATCCTAGGCCCATATTAGCTGACAGTAAGGTTGATAAAGCATGTTGAGTGTTAAATAGCAAATAATTAATTCATCCGTGCCATGTTAACAGAATGGGAAGTAAGGGAAGACCTGTTCTTATGACTTGGGAGCGTTGGTCAGATAGAAGCTCTTGGCTTGAAATGACCATTTTCTCCATCTGCTTTTAATCATCGTCTGTACTACATAACATGAACAACGAATACTACTGTACTTGGTTACCGATTGTCGGCTAACGAGTAGAAAACAAAATCTAAATTAGCATTCCCGTTGCTCCATTCAGCACTTAGCACCACCCAAGAAGAGTGTGATTGGTTTAAACACATCCAGGGATGTTGTGTGGACTATCCAGAGCTTCCTCCACAGCACCGTGTAGGAAGGTCTGGCTAGTGAGACTAGGGGCTTAGCAACGCTTCAGATCTGTTTGTGGTTTGCTACATACATGTAACTCCAAGGAACTTTTTGATATTCACGCTCATCCGAAAACAACAGAACTGTGTCATGTGTGAGGCAAAAAAACTGATTCAGAACACTTTGGAGTGTCTGACTGTGTCTATGAGGGCGCAGTGATGCTCCTGAGAGGCCGGCACTCTCTGCCATGGTAAACACCTAAGCTCATAAATTCACAGCACTCATCCACGCCCTGCCCTGTTTTCCTAAGCCCTGCTTGTGAAAGAAGCACCGCCATATCCCACTTATTGGTTACCCTCTTAAACTCGAGAGCAAATACCATGTACAGATTGCCTCAGTTTTCTGTTTTGATAAGGTTGCACATGTCTTAAGGTTGAATTAATTTTTTTGTTCTGTGCACATCTTTAGGTCATGCCATTCCCAAGTAATTGCATAGCAGAAGAGAGGGAAGTGTTTTACTCTGTAACTCATCAGGGTTGAAAAATTCTTAATTCCTTTCATTCCAAACCCTCAAGATAACATTTTATCACATTTCCTTCTGTTACCAAGACTAGCTGCACTTGTACATTTCGTAACCACCAGTAGTCTTCGAACATGGACACATTGTTATATGTTGCCAATTGGCAGCAAGGGCCTCTTTTCCATAAATGTTCTATTCTGTTTGTGGATTTTTATATTTAAGTGGCTTTGTTGAGAACATTAGGTTAGGAGTTTTATTCTGTGATGTCTAGGATTGTGTAACAGATCAGAGCGCTGCTATATTTAGCTCTGTACAGGATGCTGACAGGATGTACTGAAGGGCAGCTGGGGGGCTTCAAAGTGAGGAAAGGCCATTGACGGTGCCTCAGAAGTGGGGTGCATGACCCTGAGCCCCCCTTTACCTCCGTGAATATGAATCTGTGGAGGATTAAGCAGAACAAAATATTAGCTGTAAACCTGTCTCACTTGTAGAGACACAACAGAACATTTAAAGGTGACATGGTGCTCTTTTGATGCTTTTCCATACAGTAGACCTTAGTGGTCCCCTAATACTGTATCTGAAGTCTCTTTTATATAGGCCTTAGTGGTCCCTTAATACTGTATCTGAAGCCTCTTTTATATAGACCTTAGTGGTCCCCTAATACTGTATCTGAAGTCTCTTTTATATAGGCCTTAGTGGTCCCCTAATAATGTATCTGAAGTCTCTTTTATATAGGCCTTAGTGGTCCCCTAATGCTGTATCTGAAGTCTCTTTTATATAGGCCTTAGTGGTCCCCTAATAATGTATCTGAAGTCTCTATCCCAAAATTCAGCCTTGATGCAGAATTACAGCCACTAGAGCCAGTCCCACAATGAGCTTTCCTTAGTATGTGCCATTTTTGAGACTGTAGCTTTTGATGAGGAGGAGGGGGGGCAAGGCGGAGGGAGGGGGTGTGGCCTTGACCAACTGCCACTTTGCTCATTTGAAAGCCATGATGTCTCTCTCTCTCGTGGGTGGGCTAAATTCTCTGGGCTAAATTCTCTGGGCAAAGCAGAGAAAGGGGAGGTAACCTTGCTCCTTATGACCTCATAAGGAGCAAGATTCCAGATCTGCCCATCTGAGCTTTCATTTTCTCAAAGACAGAGCAGGATACCCAGGGCTCGGTTTACACCTATCACCATTTCTAGCCACTGGGGCAGGCTGGCTGAGGGGAACATATATCAATGTTAAAAAACTTCATAAAGTGACATTTTCATGTCATGGGATCTTTAAATTTACTGTAAATGTTGCCCGTGAAGGCCTCAATATATTTTGTGATTTGTAAGCAGAATCCATCCACTTAGGCCTGTTTGGCATATAAACCCAGCAGCTCATGTACTAACCCTTTAGCCTTGGTTTACCATTGGCTCAATCTGTAAACATTTAGTTTTAAGAGTGAGAAATGGAAGCATGTGTCCTTTGATGTTTGTCTCCTAAAAACACTCATCAGGGTTATGTTTTATAGGCTTCTGTGAATAGGCTCTTCCATTGTTATTGGTTTGTTTCACCCATCTAAAGAGTCATCTTAAGCACCCAAATGTGCATGTGTTAAAGATGGCAATATCAAAAACATTTCCATGCACCACTTTTTTTTATATTTCATTATTTGACAAAGTTTATTTTAAAAGCAACGTAAGGCTATACAGACTATATTTTCTCTCAACTCTTCAATCTATCATTTCTATTAACCTAGGTCAAATTACAATTAAGAAATCCCTTCTACTCAATAGTGTATTTTTCTTCTGTTTATGTCCCCTTATGTCTGATCTTGACTACAGTGACTTGTATCTGTGCACAGCCTGTTTGGAGATGTAGGAATGTAATTGTACAATACAGCATTGTAGCATCAGTTCAGTACAGCATTCTTTCAAAAGATATTCCTTCATTTGGTGTTTTCATGAAGGTGTTGTCACACATTGGTCCAACATCTCCCATAGTTCAACTGGGCTGAGATCTGGTGTCTCCCAAGACCTTAGCATATGTTTTGTTTTTATAAATCTTCCAGACCATGATAGTCCCATCGGTAATGTGTCTTTAAGATCAGAGCTGGTTGTCTGACTATGTTTGTATGTCTGTGAACAGAGGATGCAGGGACGTACTTCCCCAGTGTGAAGAGGGACCCGGGCCGGTACCTGCAGCCCTGCTCCGACTCGGTCAAGACCTGGCTGCGCAGCATGAAGAGCGCCGGGAAGGTCCTCCTCCTCATCACCAGCTCCCACAGTGACTACTGCAGGCTTATCTGTGAACACATCCTGGGGTAAGGAGGCTTTCACACCTGCCTTTTATTAAAGGGCCCATGACATGGTGCTCTTTGGATACTTTTATGTAGGCCTTAGTGGTCCCCTAATACTGTATCGGAAGTCTCTTTTATATAGGCCTTAGTGGTCCCCTAATACTGTATCGGAAGTCTCTTTTATATAGACCTTAGTGGTCCCCTAATACTGTATCTGAAGTCTCTTTTATATAGACCTTAGTGGTCTCCTAATACTGTATCGGAAGTCTCTTTTATATAGGCCTTAGTGGTCCCCTAATACTGTATCTGAAGTCTTTTTATATAGGCCTTAGTGGTCCCCTAATACTGTATCTGAAGTCTCTTTTATATAGACCTTAGTGGTCCCCTAAAACTGTATCTGAAGTCTCTTTTATATAGGACTTAGTGGTCCCCTAATACTGTATCGGAAGTCTCTTTTATATAGACCTTAGTGGTCCCCTAATACTGTATCTGAAGTCTTTTTTATATAGGCCTTAGTGGTCCCCTAATGCTGTATCTGAAGTCTCTTTTATATAGACCTTAGTGGTCCCCTAAAACTGTATCTGAAGTCTCTTTTATATAGGTCTTAGTGGTCCCCTAATACTGTATCTGAAGTCTCTTTTATATAGGCCTTTGTGGTCCCCTAATACTGTATCTGAAGTCTCTTTTATATAGACATTAGTTGTCCCCTAATACTGTATCTGAAGTCTCTTTCACAAAATTCAGCCTTGGTGCAGAATTACAGCCACTAGAGCCAGTCCCACAATGATGAAAGTGTGTGCCATTTCTGAGTCTGTAGCATTCCAATTCCCTTTTTTGGTTTTATTTTTTACTAAGATGCCATGTGTAAGATCAGTGTTGTTTTACCCAACAGTAGCTCCACACAAAATTGAGTGAGTTAATTCTTGACTTTGGAAATAGGAGTTTGACAAAATATTCTTTTCACTTTCTAGCTGACTAGCTAAGTGGATTTTAACTTTTAAATTAGCTAGCTTTAAAGTTCAGAACAAAGCTACTACAGTAAATGAAGAAATATAAAGGGCACTACCGACAACCTGTGGCTCTGCCAATGAAATACACTTCAGTCAAATGTCCTTTTTTTGGCAAGGCCCATGATCACTGAGGCCTGTATGCTCACAGTATCACACACATTTCTTCCCAGCCCACCATTAACACCCAGCACTTGATTTTATGATTGTAAGTGTTCATGGAAAGGGATTGTTGTTTTAGCAAGCTGTTTGGAGTTTAACACTGGCTTTGTGCTTTACCGGCACACAATGTGCTACATGTGTATTTTTGCTGCCTTAGCCCTGTTATACACTCCATCAAGCCGCAAGAGAGCCCTAAAAACACACATTGTCCATTTTGCTGCTGTGCTTTAATAGAATTGAACAGAATGCCTTTATTGTCATTGCATGTTCACATACAGCATTATTGTCATGTCTTTCATGAAAGAAAAACTGTTCCCAAACACACATCATGATATAAAAATAGCTGTTAAAAGAGGTTAACAATATGATCAGATAAAGTGCTGGCCGATAAAGCGCTTTAGGTTGGATAAAGCGCATATGCAGTTATTCACATAAGCCCAATAATCATAAGCCCTTGTTGTTATCTTAAGCTGCACTCGCCTTGCATCGGTGGTCGGATTTTCACTTTTCATGCTCAGAGCTGATTGTTCTCTGTGGTCCGGCAGAGGCAAAAAGCCTGTCGAGGTAAAGCAGTTTTCTTTTGCTCTGAATCTCACGTGCCCCCTCACCATTTCCTGTAGAGCAGCAAGTGGCAGGGTCATTTCTGTTGTTCATCACCCCTTTCCCTTGCCCCCCTGCTGTTTCACTGGCTGCCCCCCCCCCGCCCTCCTGTGTCTGTGACCTCCTGCACTGTGCAGCATATGTCGCCTCCCGAGCAGAGCAGTCAGATCCCCAGCTGGGTGCTAAAATTATGTTCAAGTTGTTGCTTTACAAGGATCAGGGGGATGCAGATTTATGTTGTGATTGCTACAAAAGGAAGTTAGGCCACAGGTTGTTATCATGGGGTTAAAGTGGGCGTTCTGGCACCTTTAAATAATAAGAAAAGTAACCCTAATTGGCAATTTCATACATCAGTGAGTTTGTTTAAATTTTGTTCCAGTGTTACCCCTGTTCATTCTCAGCAGCGCACACTGTGAGTTCATGCACAAGGCAAGGGTCTGTGGTGAGTTCACATGTCTAAAATAATAGCAGGACAGTCACGTACTATCTGCTAATGTCAGTTGAACGGGTGAGGATCACGTTGTCGGTAGCCTACCGGTAACAAACAGGCTGGGTAAGTGAACGACTTTGGTGTTTCCAGCTGAGCTAGACGAAGAGTATTTGGTAGGAACAGGTTGGTGATGCTGTTTTTCCCTAATAGTTATCCGTGAAGTTAGCTAGAAGCAAAGGTAGCCGCGGTGTGTTTAATGCAACATGTCTGCGTCAGGCTCTCTTTATACAGTCAATGGTCCGATATATGGTATTAATGAAAACTGCTCCTGCTGTTCTTTACATCTGTTTGGAATCATAGGGTTCCTCCCACATGCCAGATCCCACCCTAACACTTTGTTGTTGTTGTTGTTGTTGTTGTTAAAGAAGTAGGCTTTGTTCACACATTTGGTTGCCATGCTTTAAGATCCTTCCTGCTTTTCCTACACCTAAAGTTTGTGTAAATACCTCTTCTTCAGCCAGCACAAGACCAAATAAGCCTGACAAGAAAGCACTGTGTTGTGAAAGGCGCTCTCTCCTGTGTTACTACACAGTATCTCTTTTTCTAGAAAACCCACCAGCAGCATCCAGCTGCTGTAGAGTGGTGCGCCGGCTGGAGGCCTGTGACAGTCAGCTGTCAGAAGTAGCACAACAAGGCCAGAGCTGTCTGACACGTGGCTCCTGGCCAATACCGCAGACGCTGCTGCTGTTTGGCACGACTAGATGAAGGCATTTATTGTTGGAATGCTGCACACTTGTTTTATTTGTTAGTTGTTGTTAAGTCCTCTGATATGTTGAACTTGTGATACCAGTCCAGACAGAGCCAAGAATCTTCTCCCACTGTGTAAAATTAGCCTCAACTTACTGCAGTTACATCTAAATGGTAAGATGGATTGATCTAGACTTTCAACACATTTTTACATGTCTAAATCCTTAATACCTTAAATCTATTGATGTCACAAATATTTTTATGTTTATATCCCTAGATTCAACCAGTCAAAACTCCTTAAAGATAAGCATTATTAAAATGGACTTTAGACTCTAATAACTCAAGTTCGGCATATCTTTACTTCAGTTGTGACTCATCATAACCAACTTCAAGATATCCTCAACTGCATTTTGACAACTGCCATCTTTGCAACAAAGAAGGGGGTTCAGGGTACAGTAGTTGTGCTGTCTTTAATGATGCAGATTTGATACGTTTTGTACAGTCCCTTTTAGTGGGAAACAGAAGATAGTTTACTGAACTAAGCGTGTTTTTATTTATTAAGGGCCGACATGGTTTTGTTCTGTCATAAAGGAGTGCCCTGGTGGTGCAGCGGCTTAAGGCGCTGACCATGTAAAAGCAATGTTTCTGATTTGAATCTAGCCTCTATTGTAGGCATAAAAGCATATTTCTGAATTTTGACTATACCTATTATTATACTGTACCTGTGCTGGTCTCCACTGTGCTAGTGTCTGTATATATTGTGGCTATTATATTATTTTTTGGCACATGAGGCAACATTTACCAATTGTAATAGTTGATAACTTTTTGTTTAATACAAGTCAAGGTTGAATACAAGAAAAGAAAAGTTCATGGCACATTTGTAATGCAAGTCATGTTATGAATAAACTTTGATATCAGTCTATATAAGGCATTCAGAGTCAGTATGGTAAGCTGTTTTGTCGTATGAAAAATATTAGTGCTGTCAGTTAAACGTGTTATTAACGGCGTTAACGCAAACCCATTTTAATGGCATCACGCACAAAAAGAAATAAAAGGAAATTTAGAATAGATAAAAAATGTGCAATTAATTGTGATTAACTAAGACATTAATGCAATTAATTGCGATGAAATATTTCAATCGTTTGACAGAACTAAAAAATATACAGTGTATATGATAAATGATGATGACTACGACATATTTGTTTCCAGCAAAACAGGAGGAAAGCAAAAAGTTATGTTCTTCTTTACAAAGTAAATAAACGCCAGACTGACAGACTTGTGATTCATTCATTCTTTTTAGAAAACTATCAGTTTTAAGAAATGTCTCATGATATTTTGTCTCTAAAAGTGTATAATTCAACTTTTGTGTTGCAATACTCAGATTGCAATACTTCTAGAATCGCAATACAAATCTAATCGGCACCCATGTATTGTGAAAAGAATTGAATCGGTACAAAGGCACATCGTCCCAGCCCTTATTTGTTTTGTTTATTTCACACGTCCTCATTGTATATTTAAACACAATTCCATGAGGTACAATGATCATATACTGGCCACGTGAAACAGGGAACCCCAAATAAGCTACTAAAAGCTTTTCGGAGGGGGCCTGATAACAATAAACATATAACAAAAAATATACCAACCGAAAACTCAATTTGCCATGGACACAATATAGACACAATTTACAGAAGAAAAAAATTTTATGAAAATAATTTTTTTTAAAAACAGATAAACGCACAGAATAATCAACAATCATATGATAAGAGCAGTTTTTCCTTGAGAAGATTCTTGAAGATGGAGACAGAATGCGACAAATTCAAGTTTTCCTCAAGCTCTCCAAATGTGCGGTCCCCTACAAACTACACTCAGGCTCGTACACTTTAACCGTTGTTTTTTTTTTTACCGGTGACTTGGTATTTTTCCCTTGTATCGTAAGTATACAGGGGAAGACTGATTGGAAGAAGCTCACTCAATCTGTAGTTTAACCCATGAATAAACATTAAACACATGCATACTTTAATGTTTTTACGTCTTTAAGTTCCCCGTAAGAAGTCCCTCCTGTTTCAGAAGGCTTTCTCACCTTATATGGAAGATTGTATTTCTGCACATAAACAAACAGTACTGATGACTGTAGCTCTGTGGGAGTGTAAGTATTTACTTTATTTTTCGGAGTATTGCCCCACGTTTCCCATCATTTGTACAGGCTGTGTAGCTTCGCTGAGCTATTTGTGTTTGTGTATCTCAAGTGTGTGTTGGATGCTGTCCAGGCATTGTCCTTCACACAGCTGCCTGTCACAGAGCTTAACTTTGCTTCTCCGTGTGTTGCAGGAAGGATTTCGAAGAGCTATTTGACGTCATCATCACTAACGCCCTGAAGCCCGGTTTCTTCTCCTTGGTGCCCCAGCAGAGGCCCTTCAGGACCCTTGGTGAGTACTAGCCTGCTGCTCTCACGCCCCAAAGCACTTTACTAGCATTTCTTAAATCATGTAGTATCTAAAATGTCAACAAATAGCTAAAATAAAACACCCATCACAAGTTCCCAGAGCCCAAGCAAACATCTACACATCACTTGTTTTGTCCAACCAACGGTATAGCTTATTCTTAATAAGAAATGGTTCTGTTTTTAAAAACCATTCAAAACTTTTAGCCGCACAAACTAAATTCCATTCACCTCCACTGTATAGAGATATTTTAAAACCTGAAATTGCTAGTGAAATCAAAACTATCTGCATAGTTAGATACTACTTTAGGTAAGCAATACAATGTATTTTCCTTTAATTCTGGTGAACTGACCCTTTTAAAAGCAGTGCCTTTTAGACATGCATTATTTTAGGAATATATTGTAGGGTCAGTCCAGCTGTAATTTTGTCAAACGCTTATTTTTAATGTGAGGATTTTAAACAGCTGTGTTAGTGAGACTATTAACAGTTGCCAACATTTCATTGGCTCAGTCCACACAGCATTCCTGAATGGGAGAAAAACATGCTCTGGTTTATTGGCATTTCTTTACACTAATCATAATCGTCTTGGTCGGGGCTAAGCTCCGGACGGCGCCACGGTGCCGCTGCTAAACAGCCTCAGGAAGGAACTTGTTTTGGTGAAACATGTTTACGTTCAAATGCTGTTTTAGTCGTGCAACAGAAAACTCCGATTGGACAGATAGTCTAGCTAGCTGTCTGGATTTACCCTGCAGAGATCTGAGGAGCAGCTAACCATAGTCCTCAGAAATCCACCGGAGGTTAGAACGCCAACACAGAGAAAGAGGAAGGGGACGGACAGCCGGACGAGAAAAGGAGTGTAATTTCCAACAGTGCCTGAACAATCCAGGAAATGAAATGTTATTGGTATAGACTAGCCAGGTCACATGACTCCTAGCTTCCTGGGCAGTCATCATTCTCCCATTAGCTCCGCCCAGGCATCTGATCCTGATGCTCATTTTGGAGGTGTGCACTGGCAGGAGCAGCTTGTTGGAATGCTCCCTCATCTGGATTGTCTTCCTGCCAGTAATAACATTGGGGATGCATTATGTGTAAAAACAGGATGATCCACTGTGTGAAGTATTTCTCTCTCGCTCTCTTGCTCTCTCGTTCTCTCTCGCTCTTCCTGAGTTTTGCCACGTGGGCAGAAAAAGACATGAGTATCCACTCTTCCTCTGGCCCCCACACGTACTGACTGCTCCTTTTTTAGTCGGGAACTAATACGTTGGCAGTATATACAGCCAATAATCAGCTCATAAACTATTTATTTGCTTCCACTTATATTAATTGAATCTTCCAGGAGCCTTTTTTGTGTGGAGTGTGCATGTTCTGCCCGTGCTCGTGTGGGTTTCACTGCCCCATCTTTCTGTTCTTGCACAGCAGTTTACAGTGATCTTTAGCTGCAAGTACAAACATTGGCAGCAGACTGGATCAGCTGTAGCTTGCTGGCTATACAATGTAAGCTTTGTGAGTTGGTTGGAATATCTGTGAAACGGCATATAGTACATTATATCATTTAATTATTTATGGGGACAATTATTTTTATCTGCAGTCCTAGTTACCTAGCATACATATCTATATGCATATGTAATAAATGCATATACTGTAATTGTAACAGACTGCATGGTATTACTCAATGACCATGCATGCTAATGAATAGTCAAAATTTTAATCTGAATGTGATCAGAATATTACTCTCCTCTAAACGCTGAAAAGAACTCAGGAGGGTCCTTAAAGCTTTTGTGTTTCTTACTGTCGGTGTGCAACTTCATCTTAAACTGCGTTGACCCGGTAACAGGTTTTTGGGTTGCCCGGCAACCCACACTTTCTACAACACACATGGTTAAATGAAGTTGTATGAATCGAGGGAATAACTGAAACAACTGAATGTTTCTTGTGGAACCAATTGATTCGTATCCTTGGATTTAATATATGTTAGTCATGGCTTAATAAATACAAATATGAAACAAGGTTAAACTAGCCTTGGGTGTACGTTATCCCTGTGTTTTGGTTAGCCTAAGGCTCAGAAATATAGCTGTAAAAAAGTATAAAATGTGCTGTAATCACCAGATAAAATGTCAGAGAAAGGTGTTATATATGACTTGAAGTCATGCTCCATGAAGTACTTTTCCTCGTTTTTTCAGTAAAAACGCCACAGCACGTCTTCAAATCTGCTGCTCACCTCTGAGCTGCAGACCACATACCACTCATTCCTCTTTCTCTTTAAGTCCAGCGTGCTCACAGCTGTTACTGTGTGTGTGTGTGTGTGTGTGTGTGTGTGTGTGTTTGCCCCACGTGTAGATGCTCATTCCTGTTTTTTCGCTCTCTCCTGTCGCAATATTTCCAGCAAATTTGTCTGAACCTGTTCTGGCCTGTCCATGGTTGTCAGTGAGAGTGACGACTCACACAGCACTCAGACCCAGAGGAGCAATTATCTGCTTCAAAGAGGCTGGTCCATTGATCCCTAGATAACAGCCAAGGAAAGCATGCCATTTTTAAAAGGCGATTTATCAGTTTAATTAAAGAGACTTCACAGCATTTGCTGACATTATGAATTTGTTGTATGTGATTGTATTAGGCTGCAACTAATGATCATTTTTCATCCTCAATTCATCAGTTCATTATTTTCTGGATGAATGGATCACTTGTTTTGGTCTCTAAGTGTCAGAACATGGGGATAAATGTGGCCTCTGGCCTAAAAAGACTTTTCCCCATAGACTTACATGGTAAAAGACACACCTGTAAATCAATAGATACATTTGAAATGACTCGTTTCACTATAAGGAGTTTTTGGAGGAGGATTTGGTCTGATAACTTTTGGAAAGTCTAGAAGAGCAGCATGATTAAATAATTTAATCCCTATTCAAGTAAGCGGAGCGCTAAACCGAAAGTAGTCTCTTCACATTAATTTGCAGTAACGTGTGTACAATTTGGCAGCCTGAACACTGGTATTAGACTGTAGGAAGAATGCTGAATAGAAAGAGATCACTGATGCAGTCAACAGCGTTGCCGTAGTAACTTGGACTCCAGCTGAGGTTTTTTTAATTTATACATCTTTGACATATGTATGATATAGTCCTCATAGTAATGTACAGGCTTTTATTGCAATTTCTTAGGACTACATGTAGGTGTACCTATATTTAAATAAACACACGGTAGCAGAGTTTATGCAGTCTTTTATTTTACTAATGTCTGAGCCAGGCAACCCCCACCCTCCCAAACCTGGCTCCTGACAGCAGCGGGGCTGGAAAACAAGCCGAAATATGTCGGTCAATGGCAGAAAGAAATTGTTCACTTGTGGCAATTAACGACACTTTAAAAGACAAACGAAAACCTGAAGAATAAATAAAAATGTTGTGCATCGTCATGTTTCCTGTATTGAATATCATTGCCAAACATAACACTATACTCTTTGAAAGTGAGGAGTAATATCCTGTCTCCTTCATATAGTCCCCAGTTGGAGCACTGCTGGATACTGCTCTCTGGGCATCGGCTAGCAGATAGAGAGGAGATGCTTGCTGTATGTGACAACAAATGTAGCCTAAAACACGTGACATCGCTTAGAGCACCTTTAAATAGCTCACTTTACTGTATTGTGTCAACAGTTACCTTCATTTAATATTATATGTGTTTTCTTTTATGGGTGCAAATCCAAAGTCTCTTCCCGAGACTACTCTGCAGAGCCACCATCACAAGGCCCAGAATTTTGCGCCACCCAAGATGATTGTGATTGGTTTAAAGAAATGCAAACAACTCAGAGCCTTTTTATCTACTATCCCAAAATATATCTGTAGTGAAGCCAGACCTTACTCCACAACGCTGTATACGTAAATATGTCTGGCATTGCGAGACTAGAGAGGCCCTGACCCCCTTTTGGTAAGCTCTGCTTTCCTGAGAGTATTGGGAGCAGTCTCACAGTCCATATAATTCACAATGTGCCAAAGCTGTTCTGTGTGGTTGTGGGCCCGCGGGTGACTGCTGTGGTGAGGTTTCACTGAGACTGTGCAGCCGCAGAGCAGCTGGTGTCTGATTCTGTTCCCTGTCCTGCAGTGAACGACGCGGGAGGAGAGCGAGGGGCTGCCGGCGCTGGACAAACCCGGCTGGTACTCCCAGGGCAACTGGCCACACCTCCACGACCTGGTCAAGACCATGACGGGCAAACCAGAGCCTAAGGTAGGCCGGCCCCCCCTTCCTGTTTGTCAGGGATTCCCAACCAGGGTTACGTACTAGGCCTGCACGATAAATCCTTATGACATTGCAATCTCAATTCACCCCTGTTCGCGATTTTAACACTTTGATTATCATTTTATTATATGAGCGACTGCATCACAAACACTACTTTGTTCTGTGAGTTTTAAACATAGACTGTATAAAATAGGTTCCTCTCCCTTCTCTTTATTGAAG
>JABXJD010000283.1:572500-776257 GCA_013375575.1 Percina caprodes | reverse complement strand
AATGAAAAGGGAACTCCCTGCTGAGTTCAATGACACCTCACACAAGACTACTACGTCATACGGTTCATTATCTAGAAAGGGGGCGTGGCCGCATCATAGGGGGCGGGTCAAACATCACCAATGAAAAAGGAACTCTGCTGAGTTCAATGACACCTCACACAAGACTATACGTCATACAGTTCAATATATGTGAAAAGGGGCGTGGCCGCATCATAGGGGGCGGGTCAAACATCACCAATGAAAAGGAATTCTCTGCTGAGTTCATTGACACCTCACACAAAGCTGTACCTTAAACGGTTCAAATGTTATGAAAGTGGGCGTGGCTTACGCATAGGGGCGGGCCAAACCATCACCAATAAAGAAGGAAGTCTCTGCTGAGTTCATTGACACCTCACACAAAGCTATACCTTAAACGGTTCAAATGTTATGAAAGGGGGCGTGGCCTGAGTGACTGGGCGTGGTCAAATTATAGGGGCCGCCTCAGTATCACATGTAGACCACACATTCTAAGTTTCATGTAAATCGGATGATGTTTGTCATATAAGGCATATTTCCTGTTGCCAGATGGTGGCGCTGTCTCCAAAAGTCCATATTGGCCTGTAGGTGTCCTCAGGCCTGGACTCTTGGTGATTGTGGGAAATTTCAAGCAGATACGACAACGTACGCTGTAGTTACAGCCACTTTCTCCTTCATCGCTAAACACTCAAAATGGCCGCCATGCCACGCCCACACCGTTGACGAAAAGTTTTTCTTTAATAACTTTTCATCTCAACATCTTAAGATGACACACACCAAGTTTGAAGTTGATCAGATGAAAGCTCTAGGAGGAGTTCGTTAAAGTATAGCACCTTGTCTTTTAGGCCTACTTCCTGTTGCCACTAGGGGGCGCTATGACTTTGAGCCAATAGCGGCGTGTATATGTCGTCAGGGGCGGACTCTGATGAATCCTGAAAAGTTTCGATCCAATCGGACAACGTACGCCAAGTTACACCCACTTCCTGTTTTGGTGGCGAATCGCACAAAATGGCCGCCCTGCCACGGCCACGCCCTATGACGAAAAGTTTTTCTTTTAATAACTTTTCATCGTTAACATGTTAAGATGACACACACCAAGTTTGAAGCTGATTGGATGAAAGCTCTAGGAGGAGTTCGTTAAAGTACGACACGGAAATGGCCAAAATCGCACTAATTTCGAACATTCAATACAAAATGGCGGACTTCCTGTTTGGTTTAGGGGGCTACAATGGAGTTTTATGTCCGCCCTGCCATGCTACATATGTGTACCAAGTTTCGGACTCTACGTTAAACGTAGTGCAGGGGCTGAATTTTCAAATTATTGTAGGGGCGCTAGCGAGCCATTTTTGTGCGCCTATTCCCGAAACCATTAAAATACGTAAATTTTCACCAGACTTGATGCGACCGCCAAATATGGTGAGTTTTTGAATATGATAAGTCCCCCAAAAAGGCAATTCATTTGCCGGAATAATAATAATAATAATAATTAAAGCTGCAAGCAGCGATGAACGGGCCCTCGCTAACCTGCGCGAGTCGGGATACTGGCGGACGCCCCAGTGCCGCAGCATTTGCGCGTCACTCAGACACTGAACATCGCCGCAATGAAAAGTGAACTCCCTGCTGAGTTCAATGACACCTCACACAAGACTCTACGTCATACGTTCATTATCTGTGAAAGGGGGCGTGGCCGCATCATTGGGGCGGGTCAAACATCACCAATGAAAAGGAAGTCTCTGCTGAGTTCAATGACACCTCACACAAGATTCTACGTCATACGGTTCATTATCTGTGAAAGGGGGCGTGGCCGCATCATAGGGGGCGGGTCAAACATCACCAATGAAAAGGAAGTCTCTGCTGAGTTCAATGACACCTCACACAAGACTGTACGTCATACGGTTCAAATGTTATGAAAGGGCGTGGCGCATCATAGGGCGGGTCAAACATCACCAATGAAAAGGAAGTCTCTGCTGAGTTCAATGACACCTCACACAAGACTGTACTTAAACGGTTCAATATTATGAAAGTGGGCGTGGCTTACATCATAGGGGGCGGGCCAAACCATCACCAATAAAAAGGAAGTCTCTGCTGAGTTCATTGACACCTCACACAAAGCTATACCTTAAACGGTTCAAATGTTATGAAAGGGGCGTGGCCTGAGTGACTGGGCGTGGTCAAAATATAGCCGCCTCAGTATCACATGTAGACCACACATTCTAAGTTTCATGTAAATCGGATGATGTTTGTCATATAAGGCATATTTCCTGTTGCCAGATGGTGGCGCTGTCTCCAAAAGTCCATATTGGCCTGTAGGTGTCCTCAGGCCGGGACTCTTGGTGATTGTGGGAAATTTCAAGCAGATACGACAACGTACGCTGTAGTTACAGCCACTTTCTCCTTCATCGCTAAACACTCAAAATGGCCGCCATGCCACGCCCACACCGTTGACGAAAAGTTTTTCTTTAATAACTTTTCATCTTCAACATCTTAAGATGACACACACCAAGTTTGAAGTTGATCGGATGAAAGCTCTAGGAGGAGTTCGTTAAAGTATAGCACCTTGTCTTTAGGCCTACTTCCTGTTGCCACTAGGGGGCGCTATGACTTTGAGCCAATAGCGGCGTGTATATGTCGTCAGGGGCGGACTCTGATGAATCCTGAGTTTCGAT
The DNA here is from genome assembly GCA_013375575.1 of Percina caprodes. NCBI lineage: Eukaryota > Metazoa > Chordata > Actinopteri > Perciformes > Percidae > Percina > Percina caprodes. The sequence goes on along the minus strand of JABXJD010000283.1, from coordinate 773,576 downwards.
CCAATCGACACGTACGCCGAGTTACACCCACTTCCTGTTTTGGTGGCGATCGCACAAAATGGCCGCCCGCCACGGCCACGCCCTATGACGAAAAGTTTTTCTTTAATAACTTTTCATCGTTAACATGTTAAGATGACACACACCAAGTTTGAAGCTGATTGGATGAAAGCTCTAGGAGGAGTTCGTTAAAGTACGACACGTGGAAATGGCCAAAATCGCACTAATTTCGAACATTCAATACAAAATGGCGGACTTCCTGTTGGGTTTAGGGGGCTACAATGGAGTTTTATGTCCGTCCTGCCATGCTACATATGTGGACCAAGTTTCGTGAGCTCTACGTTAAACGTACTGCAGGGGCTGAATTTTCAAATTATTGTAGGGCGCTAGCGAGCCATTTTTGTGCGCCTATTCCCGAAACCATTAAAATACGTAAATTTTCACCAGACTTGATGCGACCAAATATGGTGAGTTTTTGAATATGATAAGTCCCCCAAAAAGGCAATTCATTTGACGGATAAAAGAAAGAATAATAATAATTAAAGCTGCAAGCAGCGATGAACGGGCCCTCGCTAACCTGCGCCGAGTCGGGATACTGGCGGACGCCTCTCCTGCGGCCGCGCATTTGCGCGTCACTCAGACACTGAACATCGCCGCAAATGAAAAGTGAACTCCCTGCTGAGTTCAATGATACTCACACAAGATTCTACGTCATACGGTTCATTATCTGTGAAAGGGGCGTGGCCGCATCATGGGGGGCGGGTCAAACATCACCAATGAAAAGGAAGTCTTGCTGAGTTCAATGACACCTCACACAAGACTATACGTCATACGGTTCATTATTGTGAAAGGGGCGTGGCCGCATCATAGGGGCGGGTCAAACATCACCAATGAAGAAGGAAGTCTCTGCTGAGTTCAATGACACTCACACAAGATTCTACGTCATGTCATTATCTGTGAAAGGGGCGTGGCCGCATCATGGGGGCGGGTCAAACATCACCAAAGGAGTCTCTGCTGAGTTCATTGACAACTCACACAAGTACGCATGTTCATTATGGAAAGGGCGGCATCATGGGGGCGGGTCAAACATCACCAATGAAAAGGAAGTCTCTGCTGAGTTCATTGACACCTCACACAAGCTGTACCTTAAACGGTTCAAATGTTATGAAAGTGGGCGTGGCTTACGCATAGGGGGCGGGCCAAACCATCACCAATAAAGAAGGAAGTCTCTGCTGAGTTCATTGACACCTCACACAAAGCTATACCTTAAACGGTTCAAATGTTATGAAAGGGGCGTGGCCTGGAGTGACTGGGCGTGGTCAAATTATAGGGGCCGCCTCAGTATCACATGTAGACCACACATTCTAAGTTTCATGTAAATCGGATGATGTTTGTCATATAAGGCATATTTCCTGTTGCCAGATGGTGGCGCTGTCTCCAAAAGTCCATATTGGCCTGTAGGTGTCCTCAGGCCTGGACTCTTGGTGATTGTGGGAAATTTCAAGCAGATACGACAACGTACGCTGTAGTTACAGCCACTTTCTCCTTCATCGCTAAACACTCAAAATGGCCGCCATGCCACGCCCACACCGTTGACGAAAAGTTTTTCTTTAATAACTTTTCATCTTCAACATCTTAAGATGACACACACCAAGTTTGAAGTTGATCAGATGAAAGCTCTAGGAGGAGTTCGTTAAAGTATAGCACCTTGTCTTTTAGGCCTACTTCCTGTTGCCACTAGGGGGCGCTATGACTTTGAGCCAATAGCGGCGTGTATATGTCGTCAGGGGCGGACTCTGATGAATCCTGACAAGTTTCGATCCAATCGACAAGTACGCTCAAGTTACACCCACTTCCTGTTTTGGTGGCGAATCGCACAAAATGGCCGCCCGCCACGGCCACGCCCTATGACGAAAAGTTTTTCTTTTAATAACTTTTCATCGTTAACATGTTAAGATGACACACACCAAGTTTGAAGCTGATTGGATGAAAGCTCTAGGAGGAGTTCAAAGTACGACACGTGGAAATGGCCAAAATCGCACTAATTTCGAACATTCAATACAAAATGGCGGACTTCCTGTTGGGTTTAGGGGGCTACAATGGAGTTTTATGTCCGTCCTGCCATGCTACATATGTGGACCAAGTTTCGTGGACTCTACGTTAAACGTAGTGCAGGGGCTGAATTTTCAAATTATTGTAGGGGGCGCTAGCGAGCCATTTTTGTGCGCCTATTCCGAAACCATTAAAATACGTAAATTTTCACCAGACTTGATGCGACCGCCAAATATGGTGAGTTTTTGAATATGATAAGTCCCCAAAAAGGCAATTCATTTGACGGAAAATAATAATAATAATTAAAGCTGCAAGCAGCGATGAACGGGCCCTCGCTAACCTGCGCGAGTCGGGATACTGGCGGACGCCTCCCCTGCGCCGTGCATTTGCGCGCCACTCAGACACTGAACATCGTCGCAAATGAAAAGTGAACTCCTGCTGAGTTCAATGACACCTCACACAAGACTCTACGTCATACGGTTCATTATCTGTGAAAGGGGGCGTGGCCGCATCATAGGGGGGCGGGTCAAACATCACCAATGAAAAAGGAAGTCTCTGCTGAGTTCAATGACACCTCACACAAGATTCTACGTCATACGGTTCATTATCTGTGAAAGGGGCGTGGCCGCATCATAGGGGGCGGGTCAAACATCACCAATGAAAAAGGAATTCTCTGCTGAGTTCATTGACACCTCACACAAAGCTGTACCTTAAACGGTTCAAATGTTATGAAAGTGGGCGTGGCTTACGCATAGGGGCGGGCCAAACCATCACCAATAAAGAAGGAAGTCTCTGCTGAGTTCATTGACACCTCACACAAAGCTATACCTTAAACGGTTCAAATGTTATGAAAGGGGGCGTGGCCTGAGTGACTGGGCGTGGTCAAATTATAGGGGCCGCCTCAGTATCACATGTAGACCACACATTCTAAGTTTCATGTAAATCGGATGATGTTTGTCATATAAGGCATATTTCCTGTTGCCAGATGGTGGCGCTGTCTCCAAAAGTCCATATTGGCCTGTAGGTGTCCTCAGGCTGGACTCTTGGTGATTGGGAAATTTCAAGCAGATACGACAACGTACGCTGTAGTTACAGCCACTTTCTCCTTCATCGCTAAACACTCAAAATGGCCGCCATGCCACGCCCACACCGTTGACGAAAAGTTTTTCTTTAATAACTTTTCATCTTCAACATCTTAAGATGACACACACCAAGTTTGAAGTTGATCAGATGAAAGCTCTAGGAGGAGTTCGTTAAAGTATAGCACCTTGTCTTTTAGGCCTACTTCCTGTTGCCACTAGGGGCGCTATGACTTTGAGCCAATAGCGGCGTATATGTCGTCAGGGGCGGACTCTGATGAATCCTGACAAGTTTCGATCCAATCGGACACTGTACGCTCGAGTTACACCCACTTCCTGTTTTGGTGGCGATCGCACAAAATGGCCGCCCCGCCACGGCCACGCCCTATGACGAAAAGTTTTTTTTAATAACTTTTCATCGTTAACATGTTAAGATGACACACACCAAGTTTGAAGCTGATTGGATGAAAGCTCTAGGAGGAGTTCGTTAAAGTACGACACGTGGAAATGGCCAAAATCGCACTAATTTCGAACATTCAATACAAAATGGCGGACTTCCTGTTGGGTTTAGGGGGGGGCTACAATGGAGTTTTATGTCCGTCCTGCCATGCTACATATGTGTACCAAGTTTCGTGGCTCTACGTTAAACGTACTGCAGGGGCTGAATTTTCAAATTATTGTAGGGGGCGCTAGCGAGCCATTTTTGTGCGCCTATTCCCAAAACCATTAAAATACGTAAATTTTCACCAGACTTGATGCGACCGCCAAATATGGTGAGTTTTTGAATATGATAAGTCCTCAAAAAGGCAATTCATTTGCCGGAAAATAATAAAGAATAAAGAATAATAATAATTCCTTCAGTTTCAATAGTCGGCGCTCGGCCTAATTAAAGCTGCAAGCAGCGATGAACGGGCCCTCGCTAACCTGCGCGAGTCGGGATACTGGCGGACGCCTCTCCTTGCGTCGCCGCATTTGCGTCACTCAGACACTGAACATCGTCGCCAATGAAAAGTGAACTCCCTGCTGAGTTCAATGACACCTCACACAAGACTCTACGTCATACGTTCATTATCTGTGAAAGGGGGCGTGGCCGCATCATAGGGGCGGGTCAAACATCACCATGAAAAAGGAAGTCTCTGCTGAGTTCAATGACACCTCACACAAGACTATACGTCATACGGTTCATTATCTGAAAGGGGGCGTGGCCGCATCATAGGGGGCGGGTCAAACATCACCAATGAAAAAGGAATCTCTGCTGAGTTCAATGACACCTCACACAAGACTCTACGTCATACGGTTCATTATCTTGAAAGGGGCGTGGCCGCATCATAGGGGCGGGTCAACATCACCAATGAAAAGGAAGTCTCTGCTGAGTTCAATGACACCTCACACAAGACTGTACCTTAAACGGTTCAATATTATGAAAGGGGCGTGGCTGCATCATGGGGCGGGCCAAACATCACCAATAAAAAGGAAGTCTCTGCTGAGTTCATTGACACCTCACACAAAGCTATACCTTAAACGGTTCAAATGTTATGAAAGGGGCGTGGCCTGAGTGACTGGGCGTGGTCAAATTATAGGGCCGCCTCAGTATCACATGTAGACCACACATTCTAAGTTTCATGTAAATCGGATGATGTTTGTCATATAAGGCATATTTCCTGTTGCCAGATGGTGGCGCTGTCTCCAAAAGTCCATATTGGCCTGTAGGTGTCCTCAGGCCGGGACTCTTGGTGATTGTGGGAAATTTCAAGCAGATACGACAACGTACGCTGTAGTTACAGCCACTTTCTCCTTCATCGCTAAACACTCAAAATGGCCGCCATGCCACGCCCACACCGTGACGAAAAGTTTTTCTTTAATAACTTTTCATCGCAACATCTTAAGATGACACACACCAAGTTTGAAGTTGATCAGATGAAAGCTCTAGGAGGAGTTCGTTAAAGTATAGCACCTTGTCTTTTAGGCCTACTTCCTGTTACTAGGGGGCGCTATGACTTTGAGCCAATAGCGGCGTATATGTCGTCAGGGGCGGACTCTGATGAATCCTGAAAAGTTTCGATCCAATCGACAACGTACGCTCAAGTTACACCCACTTCCTGTTTTGGCGAATCGCACAAAATGGCCGCCCTGCCACGGCCACGCCCTATGACGAAAAGTTTTTCTTTTAATAACTTTTCATCGTTAACATGTTAAGATGACACACACCAAGTTTGAAGCTGATTGGATGAAAGCTCTAGGAGGAGTTCGTTAAAGTACGACACGGAAATGGCCAAAATCGCACTAATTTCGAACATTCAATACAAAATGGCGGACTTCCTGTTGGGTTTAGGGGGCTACAATGGAGTTTTATGTCCGTCCTGCCATGCTACATATGTGTACCAAGTTTCGTGAGTCTACGTTAAACGTAGTGCAGGGGCTGAATTTTCAAATTATTGTAGGGGCGCTAGCGAGCCATTTTTGTGCGCCTATTCCCAAACCATTAAAATACGTAAATTTTCACCAGACTTGATGCGACCGCCAAATATGGTGAGTTTTTGAATATGATAAGTCCCCCAAAAAGGCAATTCATTTGCCGATAAAAGAAAGAATAATAATAATTAAAGCTGCAAGCAGCGATGAACGGGCCCTCGCTAACCTGGGCGCGAGTCGTGGGGTTACTGGCGGATCGCCGCTCCTGCGACCGCATTTGCGTCACTAGAAACCTGAAATCATCGCTAATGAAAAGGGAACTCTCTGCTGAGTTCTATAACACCTCACACAAGGCTATACATCATACAGTTCTTCATTATTCAGAAAGGGGGCGTGGCCGCATCATAGGGGGCGGGTCAAACATCACCAATGAAAAAGGAATTCTCTGCTGAGTTCATTGACACCTCACACAAAGCTATACCTTAAACGGTTCAAATGTTATGAAAGTGGGCGTGGCTTACGCATAGGGGCGGGCCAAACCATCACCAATAAAGAAGGAAGTCTCTGCTGAGTTCATTGACACCTCACAAAAGCTATACCTTAAACGGTTCAAATGTTATGAAAGGGGCGTGGCCTGAGTGACTGGGCGTGGTCAAATTATAGGGGCCGCCTCAGTATCACATGTAGACCACACATTCTAAGTTTCATGTAAATCGGATGATGTTTGTCATATAAGGCATATTTCCTGTTGCCAGATGGTGGCGCTGTCTCCAAAAGTCCATATTGGCCTGTAGGTGTCCTCAGGCCGACTCTTGGTGATTGTGGGAAATTTCAAGCAGATACGACAACGTACGCTGTAGTTACAGCCACTTTCTCCTTCATCGCTAAACACTCAAAATGGCCGCCATGCCACGCCCACACCGTTGACGAAAAGTTTTTTTTTTAATAACTTTTCATCTTCAACATCTTAAGATGACACACACCAAGTTTGAAGTTGATCAGATGAAAGCTCTAGGAGGAGTTCGTTAAAGTATAGCACCTTGTCTTTTAGGCCTACTTCCTGTTGCCACTAGGGGGCGCTATGACTTTGAGCCAATAGCGGCGTGTATATGTCGTCAGGGGCGGACTCTGATGAATCCTGAAAAGTTTCGATCCAATCGGACAACGTACGCCAAGTTACACCCACTTCCTGTTTTGGTGGCGAATCGCACAAAATGGCCGCCCCGCCACGGCCACGCCCTATGACGAAAAGTTTTTCTTTTAATAACTTTTCATCGTTAACATGTTAAGATGACACACACCAAGTTTGAAGCTGATTGGATGAAAGCTCTAGGAGGAGTTCATAAAGTACGACACGTGGAAATGGCCAAAATCGCACTAATTTCGAACATTCAATACAAAATGGCGGACTTCCTGTTTGGTTTAGGGGGCTACAATGGAGTTTTATGTCCGTCCTGCCATGCTACATATGTGTACCAAGTTTCGTGAGTCTACGTTAAACGTAGTGCAGGGGCTGAATTTTCAAATTATTGTAGGGGCGCTAGCGAGCCATTTTTGTGCGCCTATTCCCGAAACCATTAAAATACGTAAATTTTCACCAGACTTGATGCGACCGCCAAATATGGTGAGTTTTTGAATATGATAAGTCCCCAAAAAGGCAATTCATTTGCCGGAAAAGAAAGAATAATAATAATTAAAGCTGCAAGCAGCGATGAACGGGCCCTCGCTAACCCAGAAGTCGGGATACTGGCGGACCTTCTGCGCGCTGCATTTGCGCGGCCACTGACACTGAAAATCGCTAAAGCAAGTGAACTCCTGCTGAGCAATGACACCTCGACTGACGCAGTTCTGAAAGGCGTGGCCGCATCATGCGGGTCGATCACCAAAAGGAAGTCTCTGCTGAGTTCATGACACCTCACACAAGACTGTACGTCATACGGTTCATTATCTTGAAAGGCGTGGCCGCATCATAGGGGGCGGTCAAACATCACCAATAAAAGGAACTCTGCTGAGTTCAATGACACCTCACACAAGACTATACGTCATACAGTTCAATATATGTGAAAGGGGCGTGGCCGCATCATAGGGGGCGGGTCAAACATCACCAATGAAAAGGAAGTCTCTGCTGAGTTCAATGACACCTCACACAAACTGTACCTTAAACGGTTCAAATGTTATGAAAGGGGGCGTGGCGCATCATAGGGGCGGGTCAAACATCACCAATGAAGAAGGAACTCTCTGCTGAGTTCAATGACACCTCACACAAGATTCTACGTCATACGGTTCATTATCTGTGAAAGGGGCGTGGCCGCATCATAGGGGGCGGGTCAAACATCACCAATAAAAAAGGAAGTCTCTGCTGAGTTCTTTGACACCTCACACAAGACTGTACCTTAAACGGTTCAAATGTTATGAAAGTGGGCGTGGCTTACGCATAGGGGGCGGGCCAAACCATCACCAATAAAGAAGGAAGTCTCTGCTGAGTTCATTGACACCTCACACAAAGCTATACCTTAAACGGTTCAAATGTTATGAAAGGGGGCGTGGCCTGTGACTGGGCGTGGTCAAATTATAGGGGCCGCCTCAGTATCACATGTAGACCACACATTCTAAGTTTCATGTAAATCGGATGATGTTTGTCATATAAGGCATATTTCCTGTTGCCAGATGGTGGCGCTGTCTCCAAAAGTCCATATTGGCCTGTAGGTGTCCTCAGGCCGGGACTCTTGGTGATTGTGGGAAATTTCAAGCAGATACGACAACGCACGCTGTAGTTACAGCCACTTTCCCGTTCATCGCTAAACACTCAAAATGGCCGCCAGGTCACGCCCACACCGTTTGATGAAAAGTTTTTCTTTTAATAACTTTTCATCTTCAACATCTTAAGATGACACACACCAAGTTTGAAGTTGATCGGATGAAAGCTCTAGGAGGAGTTCGTTAAAGTATAGCACCTTGTCTTTTAGGCCTACTTCCTGTTGCCACTAGGGGCGCTATGACTTTGAGCCAATAGCGGCGTGTATATGTCGTCAGGGGCGGACTCTGATGAATCCTGACAAGTTTCGATCCAATCGGACCTGTACGCCTAAGTTACACCCACTTCCTGTTTTGGTGGCGATCGCACAAAATGGCCGCCCGCCACGGCCACGCCCTATGACGAAAAGTTTTTCTTTTAATAACTTTTCATCGTTAACATGTTAAGATGACACACACCAAGTTTGAAGCTGATTGGATGAAAGCTCTAGGAGGAGTTCGTTAAAGTACGACACGTGGAAATGGCCAAAATCGCACTAATTTCGAACATTCAATACAAAATGGCGGACTTCCTGTTTTAGGGGGCTACAATGGAGTTTTATGTCCGCCTGCCATGCTACATATGTGTACCAAGTTTCGTGACTCTACGTTAAACGTAGTGCAGGGGCTGAATTTTCAAATTATTGTAGGGCGCTAGCGAGCCATTTTTGTGCGCCATTCCCGAAACCATTAAAATACGTAAATTTTCACCAGACTTGATGCGACCGCCAAATATGGTGAGTTTTTGAATATGATAAGTCCCCCAAAAAGGCAATTCATTTGACGGGAAAAAGAATAATAATAATTCCTTCAGTTTCAATAGGGCCTCGCCGCTGTCGGCGCTCGGGCTCCTAATTAAAGCTGCAAGCAGCGATGAACGGCCCTCGCTAACCTGGGCGCGAAAGGTTACTGGCGGACGCCGCTCCTCCTTGCTAATCATGGCATTTGCGCCACTCAGAAACGGAAATCATCACCATGAAAAGGGAACTCTGCTGAGTTCAATGACACCTCACACAAGACTATACGTCATACAGTTCATTATCTGTGAGGGGGCGTGGTCATCATAGGGGGCGGGTCAAACATCACCAATGAAAAGGAATTCTCTGCTGAGTTCATTGACACTTCACAAGACTGCTATACCTTAAACGGTTCAAATGTTATGAAAGTGGGCGTGGCTTACGCATAGGGGCGGGCCAAACCATCACCAATAAAGAAGGAAGTCTCTGCTGAGTTCATTGACACCTCACACAAAGCTATACCTTAAACGGTTCAAATGTTATGAAAGGGGGCGGCCTGAGTGACTGGGCGTGGTCAATTATAGGGGCCGCCTCAGTATCACATGTAGACCACACATTCTAAGTTTCATGTAAATCGGATGATGTTTGTCATATAAGGCATATTTCCTGTTGCCAGATGGTGGCGCTGTCTCCAAAAGTCCATATTGGCCTGTAGGTGTCCTCAGGCCGGGACTCTTGGTGATTGTGGGAAATTTCAAGCAGATACGACAACGCACGCTGTAGTTACAGCCACTTTCTCCTTCATCGCTAAACACTCAAAATGGCCGCCATGCCACGCCCACACCGTGGACGAAAAGTTTTTCTTTTAATAACTTTTCATCTTCAACATCTTAAGATGACACACACCAAGTTTGAAGTTGATCAGATGAAAGCTCTAGGAGGAGTTCGTTAAAGTATAGCACCTTGTCTTTTAGGCCTACTTCCTGTTGCCACTAGGGGGCGCTATGACTTTGAGCCAATAGCGCGTGTATATGTCGTCAGGGGCGGACTCTGATGAATCCTGAAAGTTTCGATCCAATCGACAACTGTACGCTCAAGTTACACCCACTTCCTGTTTTGGTGGCGATCGCACAAAATGGCCGCCCGCCACGGCCACGCCCTATGACGAAAAGTTTTTCTTTTAATAACTTTTCATCGTTAACATGTTAAGATGACACACACCAAGTTTGAAGCTGATTGGATGAAAGCTCTAGGAGGAGTTCGTTAAAGTACGACACGTGGAAATGGCCAAAATCGCACTAATTTCGAACATTCAATACAAAATGGCGGACTTCCTGTTGGGTTTAGGGGGGGGCTACAATGGAGTTTTATGTCCGTCCTGCCATGCTACATATGTGGACCAAGTTTCGTGACTCTACGTTAAACGTAGTGCAGGGGCTGAATTTTCAAATTATTGTAGGGGGCGCTAGCGAGCCATTTTTGTGCGCCTATTCCCGAAACCATTAAAATACGTAAATTTTCACCAGACTTGATGCGACCGCCAAATATGGTGAGTTTTTGAATATGATAAGTCCCCCAAAAAGGCAATTCATTTGACGGAAAATAATAATAAAGAATAATAATAATTAGCTGTGCAGCGATGAACGGCCCTCGCTAACCTGCGCGAAGTCGGGATACTGGCGGACGCCTCTCTTCGGCCATGCATTTGGCGCTGGCCACTCAGACACTGAACATCGTCATAATGAAAAGTGGAACTCCTGCTGAGTTCAATGACACTCACACAAGACTCTACCATAGTTCAATATATGTGAAAAGGGCGGCCGCATCATATGGGGGCGGGTCAAACATCACCAATGAAGAAGGAAGTCTCTGCTGAGTTCAATGACACCTCACACAAGATTCTACGCATACGTTCATTATCTGTGAAAGGGGGCGGCCGCATCATAGGGGGCGGGTCAAACATCACCAATGAAAAAGGAATTTCTGCTGAGTTCAATGACACCTCACACAAGACTGTACCTTAAACGGTTCAATGTTATGAAAGTGGGCGTGGCTTCGCATCAGGGGCGGGCCAAACCATCACCAATGAAGAAGGAAGTCTCTGCTGAGTTCATTGACACCTCACACAAAGCTATACCTTAAACGGTTCAAATGTTATGAAAGGGGCGTGGCCTGAGTGACTGGGCGTGGTCAAATTATAGGGCCGCCTCAGTATCACATGTAGACCACACATTCTAAGTTTCATGTAAATCGGATGATGTTTGTCATATAAGGCATATTTCCTGTTGCCAGATGGTGGCGCTGTCTCCAAAAGTCCATATTGGCCTGTAGGTGTCCTCAGGCCGACTCTTGGTGATTGTGGGAAATTTCAAGCAGATACGACAACGTACGCTGTAGTTACAGCCACTTCTCCTTCATCGCTAAACACTCAAAATGGCCGCCATGCCACGCCCACACCGTGACGAAAAGTTTTTCTTTTAATAACTTTTCATCGTCAACATCTTAAGATGACACACACCAAGTTTGAAGTTGATCAGATGAAAGCTCTAGGAGGAGTTCGTTAAAGTATAGCACCTTGTCTTTTAGGCCTACTTCCTGTTGCCACTAGGGGGCGCTATGACTTTGAGCCAATAGCGGTGCGTATATGTCGTCAGGGGCGGACTCTGATGAATCCTGACAAGTTTCGATCCAATCGGACACTGTACGCCGAGTTACACCCACTTCCTGTTTTGGTGGCGAATCGCACAAAATGGCCGCCTCGCCACGGCCACGCCCTATGACGAAAAGTTTTTCTTTAATAACTTTTCATCGTTAACATCTTAAGATGACACACACCAAGTTTGAAGCTGATTGGATGAAAGCTCTAGGAGGAGTTCTTAAAGTACGACACGTGGAAATGGCCAAAATCGCACTAATTTCGAACATTCAATACAAAATGGCGGACTTCCTGTTGGGTTTAGGGGGCTACAATGGAGTTTTATGTCCGTCCTGCCATGCTACATATGTGTACCAAGTTTCGTGACTCTACGTTAAACGTACTGCAGGGGCTGAATTTTCAAATTATTGTAGGGGCGCTAGCGAGCCATTTTTGTGCGCCCATTCCCGAAACCATTAAAATACGTAAATTTTCACCAGACTTGATGCGACCGCCAAATATGGTGAGTTTTTGAATATGATAAGTCCCCCAAAAAGGCAATTCATTTGCGGATAAAAGAAAGAATAATAATAATAATTCCTTCAGTTTCAATAGGGCCTTCTAAGCATGTCGGCGCTCGGGCTCCTAATTAAAGCTGCAAGCAGCGATGAACGGGCCCTCGCTAACCTGCGCGAAGTCGGGATACTGGCGGACGCCTCTCCTTGCGGCCGTGCATTTGCGCGTCACTCAGACACACGCTAATGAAAAGTGAACTCCCTGCTGAGTTCAATGATACCTCACACAAGACTCTACGCCATACAGTTCATTATCTGTGAAAGGGGCGTGGCCGCATCATAGGGAGCGGGTCAAACTTTACCAATGAAAAAGGAACCCTATGCTGAGTTCAATGACACCTACACAAGATTATAAATCATACAGGTCATTATCTGTGAAAGGGGGCGTGGCCGCATCATAGGGGGCGGGTCAAACATCACCATGAAAAGGAACTCTCTGCTGAGTCTAACGACACTCACACAAGACTGTACCTACATGGGTCACCAGTTATGAAAGGGGGCGTGGCTCATAGGGGGCGGGCAAACATCACCAATAATGAAGGAACTCTCTGCTGAGTTCAATGACACCTCACACAACACTATACGCCATACAGTTCAATATATGTAGGGGGCGTGGCCGCATCATAGGGGCGGGTCAAACATCACCAATGAAAAGGAAGTCTCTGCTGAGTTCAATGACACCTCACACAAGACTATACGTCATACAGTTCATTATCTGTGAAAGGGGCGTGGCCGCATCATAGGGGGCGGGTCAAACATCACCAATAAAAAGGAACTCTGCTGAGTTCAATGACACCTCACACAAGACTATACCTCATACGGTTCAATATTGTGAAAGGGGGCGTGGTTACATCATAGGGGCGGGCCAAACATCACCAATGAAAAAGGAAGTCTCTGCTGAGTTCATTGACACCTCACACAAAGCTATACCTTAAACGGTTCAAATGTTATGAAAGGGGGGTGGCCTGAGTGACTGGGCGTGGTCAAATTATAGGGGCCGCCTCAGTATCACATGTAGACACACATTCTAACTGTTTCATGTAAATCGGATGATGTTTGTCATATAAGGCATATTTCCTGTTGCCAGATGGTGGCGCTGTCTCCAAAAGTCCATATTGGCCTGTAGGTGTCCTCAGGCCTGGACTCTTGGTGATTGTGGGAAATTTCAAGCAGATACGACAACGTACGCTGTAGTTACAGCCACTTTCTCCTTCATCGCTAAACACTCAAAATGGCCGCCATGCCACGCCCACACCGTTGACGAAAAGTTTTTCTTTTAATAACTTTTCATCTTAACATCTTAAGATGACACACACCAAGTTTGAAGTTGATCAGATGAAAGCTCTAGGAGGAGTTCGTTAAAGTATAGCACCTTGTCTTTTAGGCCTACTTCCTGTTGCCACTAGGGGGCGCTATGACTTTGAGCCAATAGCGGCGTGTATATGTCGTCAGGGGCGGACTCTGATGAATCCTGGAAAGTTTCGATCCAATCGACAACGTACGCCAAGTTACACCCACTTCCTGTTTGGTGGCGATCGCACAAAATGGCCGCCCTGCCACGGCCACGCCCTATGACGAAAAGTTTTTCTTTAATAACTTTTCATCGTTAACATCTTAAGATGACACACACCAAGTTTGAAGCTGATTGGATGAAAGCTCTAGGAGGAGTTCGTTAAAGTACGACACGGAAATGGCCAAAATCGCACTAATTTCGAACATTCAATACAAAATGGCGGACTTCCTGTTTGGTTTAGGGGGCTACAATGGAGTTTTATGTCCGCCCTGCCATGCTACATATGTACCAAGTTTCGTGACTCTACGTTAAACGTAGTGCAGGGGCTGAATTTTCAAATTATTGTAGGGGCGCTAGCGAGCCATTTTTGTGCGCCTATTCCGAAACCATTAAAATACGTAAATTTTCACCAGACTTGATGCGACCGCCAAATATGGTGAGTTTTTGAATATGATAAGTCCCCCAAAAAGGCAATTCATTTGCCGGAATAATAATAATAATTAAAGCTGCAAGCAGCGATGAACGGGCCCTCGCTAACCTGCGCGAGTCGGGATACTGGCGGACGCCTCCAGTGCCGCGCATTTGCGCGCCACTCAGACACTGAACATCGCCGCAAATGAAAAGTGAACTCCTGCTGAGTTCAATGACACCTCACACAAGACTCTACGTCATACGTTCATTATCTGTGAAAGGGGGCGTGGCCGCATCATTGGGGGCGGGTCAAACATCACCAATGAAAAGGAAGTCTCTGCTGAGTTCAATGACACCTCACACAAGACTATACGTCATACAGTTCATTATCTGTGAAAAGGGGCGTGGCCGCATCATAGGGGCGGGTCAAACATCACCAATGAAAAGGAATTCTCTGCTGAGTTCAATGACACTCACACAAACTGTACCTTATACGTTCAAATGTTATGAAAGGGGCGTGGCCGCATCATAGGGGCGGGTCAAACATCACCAATGAAAAAGGAAGTCTCTGCTGAGTTCATTGACACCTCACACAAGACTGTACCTTAAACGGTTCAATATTATGAAAGGGGGCGTGGCCGCATCATGGGGGCGGGTCAAACCATCACCAATGAAAAAGGAAGTCTCTGCTGAGTTCATTGACACCTCACACAAAGCTATACCTTAAACGGTTCAAATGTTATGAAAGGGGGCGTGGCCTGAGTGACTGGGCGTGGTCAAAATATAGGGGCCGCCTCAGTATCACATGTAGACCACACATTCTAAGTTTCATGTAAATCGGATGATGTTTGTCATATAAGGCATATTTCCTGTTGCCAGATGGTGGCGCTGTCTCCAAAAGTCCATATTGGCCTGTAGGTGTCCTCAGGCCTGGACTCTTGGTGATTGTGGGAAATTTCAAGCAGATACGACAACGTACGCTGTAGTTACAGCCACTTTCTCCTTCATCGCTAAACACTCAAAATGGCCGCCATGCCACGCCCACACCGTTTGACGAAAAGTTTTTCTTTTAATAACTTTTCATCGTCAACATCTTAAGATGACACACACCAAGTTTGAAGTTGATCAGATGAAAGCTCTAGGAGGAGTTCGTTAAAGTATAGCACCTTGTCTTTTAGGCCTACTTCCTGTTGCCACTAGGGGCGCTATGACTTTGAGCCAATAGCGGCGTGTATATGTCGTCAGGGGCGGACTCTGATGAATCCTGAAAAGTTTCGATCCAATCGACAACGTACGCTCAAGTTACACCCACTTCCTGTTTTGGTGGCGACCACAAAATGGCCGCCCTGCCACGGCACGCCCTATGACGAAAAGTTTTTCTTTAATAACTTTTCATCGTTAACATCTTAAGATGACACACACCAAGTTTGAAGCTGATTGATGAAAGCTCTAGGAGGAGTTCAAAGTACGACACGTGGAAATGGCCAAAATCGCACTAATTTCGAACATTCAATACAAAATGGCGGACTTCCTGTTGGGTTTAGGGGGCTACAATGGAGTTTTATGTCCGCCCTGCCATGCTACATATGTGTACCAAGTTTCGTGGCTCTACGTTAAACGTAGTGCAGGGGCTGAATTTTCAAATTATTGTAGGGGCGCTAGCGAGCCATTTTTGTGCGCCTTCCCGAAACCATTAAAATACGTAAATTTTCACCAGACTTGATGCGACCGCCAAATATGGTGAGTTTTTGAATATGATAAGTCCCTCAAAAAGGCAATTCATTTGACGGAAAATAATAATAATAATAATAATAAAGAATAATAATTCCTTCAGTTCCAATAGGGCTGGCCGCTGAGTCGGCGCCGGCTCCTAATTAAAGCTGCAAAGATGAACGGCCCTCGCTAACCTGCGCGAGTCGGGATACTGGCGGACGCCTCCTGCGCCGCATTTGGCGCCACTCAGACACTGAACATCGTCGCAAATGAAAAGTGAACTCCCTGCTGAGTTCAATGACACCTCACACAAGACTCTACGCCATACGGTTCATTATCTGTGAAAGGGGCGTGGCCGCATCATTGGGGGCGGGTCAAACATCACCAATGAAGAAGGAACTCTCTGCTGAGTTCAATGACACCTCACACAAGATTCTACGTCATACAGTTCATTATCTGAAAGGGGGCGTGGCCGCATCATAGGGGCGGGTCAAACATCACCAATGAAAAAGGAATTCTCTGCTGAGTTCATTGACACCTCACACAAGACTGTACCTTAAACGGTTCAATGTTATGAAAGTGGGCGTGGCCGCATAGGGGGCGGGCCAAACATCACCAATAAAGAAGGAAGTCTCTGCTGAGTTCATTGACACCTCACACAAAGCTATACCTTAAACGGTTCAAATGTTATGAAAGGGGGCGTGGCCTGAGTGACTGGGCGTGGTCAAATTATAGGGCCGCCTCAGTATCACATGTAGACCACACATTCTAAGTTTCATGTAAATCGGATGATGTTTGTCATATAAGGCATATTTCCTGTTGCCAGATGGTGGCGCTGTCTCCAAAAGTCCATATTGGCCTGTAGGTGTCCTCAGGCCTGGACTCTTGGTGATTGTGGGAAATTTCAAGCAGATAACAACGTACGCTGTAGTTACAGCCACTTTCTCCTTCATCGCTAAACACTCAAAATGGCCGCCATGCCACGCCCACACCGTTGACGAAAAGTTTTTCTTTTAATAACTTTTCATCTTCAACATCTTAAGATGACACACACCAAGTTTGAAGTTGATCGGATGAAAGCTCTAGGAGGAGTTCGTTAAAGTATAGCACCTTGTCTTTTAGGCCTACTTCCTGTTGCCACTAGGGGGCGCTATGACTTTGAGCCAATAGCGGCGTATATGTCAGGGGCGGACTCTGATGAATCCTGAAAAGTTTCGATCCAATCGGACACTGTACGCCAAGTTACACCCACTTCCTGTTTTGGTGGCGACCGCACAAAATGGCCGCCCGCCACGGCCACGCCCTATGACGAAAAGTTTTTCTTTAATAACTTTTCATCGTTAACATCTTAAGATGACACACACCAAGTTTGAAGCTGATTGGATGAAAGCTCTAGGAGGAGTTCGTTAAAGTACGACACGGAAATGGCCAAAATCGCACTAATTTCGAACATTCAATACAAAATGGCGGACTTCCTGTTGGGTTTAGGGGGCTACAATGGAGTTTTATGTCCGTCCTGCCATGCTACATATGTGTACCAAGTTTCGTGAGTCTACGTTAAACGTACTGCAGGGGCTGAATTTTCAAATTATTGTAGGGGCGCTAGCGAGCCATTTTGTGCGCCCATTCCCGAAACCATTAAAATACGTAAATTTTCACCAGACTTGATGCGACCGCCAAATATGGTGAGTTTTTGAATATGATAAGTCCCCCAAAAGGCAATTCATTTGACGGAAAATAATAAAGAATAATAATAATAATAATAATAATTCCTTCAGTTTCAAGGCTCACAAGTCGGGCGCTGCTAGCCTTCAGCAATAGCTGAACGGCGCCGGGCCTAACCTTCAGCAGGCGCCAGTGCTGGGCTAACTGCAGCGATGAACGCCTCGCAAACCTGCGCGAGTCGGGATACTGGCGGACGCCTCTCCGCGCCCGCATTTGCGCGCCACTCAGACACTGAACATCGTCAGCAATGAAAAGGGAACTCCCTGCTGAGTTCAATGACACCTCACACAAGACTCTACGTCATACGGTTCATTATCTGTGAAAGGGGGTGGCCGCATCATGGGGGCGGGTCAAACATCACAATGAAAAGGAAGTCCTGCTGAGTTCAATGACACCTCACACAAGACTATACGTCATACAGTTCAATATATGTGAAAAGGGGCGTGGCCGCATCATAGGGGGCGTCAAACATCACCAATGAAAAAGGAATTCTCTGCTGAGTTCATTGACACTCACACAAACTGTACCTTAAACGGTTCAAATGTTATGAAAGGGGTGCTTACGGCATAGGGGCGGGTCAAACCATCACCAATGAAGAAGGAAGTCTCTGCTGAGTTCATTGACACCTCACACAAGATTCTACCTAAACGGTTCATTATCTGTGAAAGGGGCGTGGCTGCATGGGGGCGGGTCAAACATCACCAATGAAAAGGAAGTCTCTGCTGAGTTCATTGACACCTCACACAAAGCTATACCTTAAACGGTTCAAATGTTATGAAAGGGGGCGTGGCCTGAGGACTGGGCGTGGTCAAATATAGGGGCCGCCTCAGTATCACATGTAGACCACACATTCTAAGTTTCATGTAAATCGGATGATGTTTGTCATATAAGGCATATTTCCTGTTGCCAGATGGTGGCGCTGTCTCCAAAGTCCATATTGGCCTGTAGGTGTCCTCAGGCCGGGACTCTTGGTGATTGTGGGAAATTTCAAGCAGATACGACAACGTACGCTGTAGTTACAGCCACTTTCTCCATCATCACTAAACACTCAAAATGGCCGCCATGCCACGCCCACACCGTGTGACGAAAAGTTTTTCTTTTAATAACTTTTCATCGTCAACATGTTAAGATGACACACACCAAGTTTGAAGTTGATCGGATGAAATCTCTAGGAGGAGTTCGTTAAAGTATAGCACCTTGTCTTTTAGGCCTACTTCCTGTTGCCACTAGGGGGCGCTATGACTTTGAGCCAATAGCGGCGTGTATATGTCGTCAGGGGCGGACTCTGATGAATCCTGACAAGTTTCGATCCAATCGGACACTGTACGCTCAAGTTACACCCACTTCCTGTTTTGGTGGAATCGCACAAAATGGCCCCCGCCACGGCCACGCCCTATGACGAAAAGTTTTTCTTTAATAACTTTTCATCGTTAACATCTTAAGATGACACACACCAAGTTTGAAGCTGATTGGATGAAAGCTCTAGGAGGAGTTCGTTAAAGTACGACGTGGAAATGGCCAAAATCGCACTAATTTCGAACATTCAATACAAAATGGCGGACTTCCTGTTTGGTTTAGGGGGCTACAATGGAGTTTTATGTCCGCCCTGCCATGCTACATATGTGTACCAAGTTTCGTGGCTCTACGTTAAACGTAGTGCAGGGGCTGAATTTTCAAATTATTGTAGGGGCGCTAGCGAGCCATTTTGTGCGCCTATTCCCAAAACCATTAAAATACGTAAATTTTCACCAGACTTGATGCGACCGCCAAATATGGTGAGTTTTTGAATATGATAAGTCCCTCAAAAAGGCAATTCATTTGACGGAAAAGAAAGAAAGAAAGAAATAATAATTAAAGCTGCAAGCAGCGATGAACGGCCCTCGCTAACCTGCGCGAGTCGGGATACTGGCGACGCCCTCCTGCGACCGTGCATTTGCGCGTCACTCAGAAACTGAAATCATCGCCAATGAAAAGGGAACTCCCTGCTGAGTTCAATGACACCTCACACAAGGCTCTACGTCATACAGTTCATTATCTGTGAAAAGGGGGCCGCATCAGGGGGCGGGTCAAACATCACCAATGAAAAAGGAACTCTGCTGAGTTCAATGACACCTCACACAAGAATACGTCATACAGTTCATTATCTGTGAAAGGGGCGTGGCCGCATCATAGGGGGCGGGTCAAACATCACCAATGAAAAAGGAACTCTCTGCTGAGTTCAATGACACCTCACAAGATTCTACGTCATACGGTTCATTATCTGTGAAAGGGGCGTGGCTGCATCATAGGGGGCGGGTCAAACATCACCAATGAAAAAGGAAGTCTCTGCTGAGTTCATTGACACCTCACACAAGACTGTACCTTAAACGGTTCAAATGTTATGAAAGGGGCGTGGCTTACGCATAGGGGCGGGCCAACCATCACCAATGAAGAAGGAAGTCTCTGCTGAGTTCATTGACACCTCACACAAGCTATACCTTAAACGGTTCAAATGTTATGAAAGGGGGCGTGGCCTGAGTGACTGGGCGTGGTCAAATTATAGGGGCCGCCTCAGTATCACATGTAGACCACACATTCTAAGTTTCATGTAAATCGGATGATGTTTGTCATATAAGGCATATTTCCTGCTGCCAGATGGTGGCGCTGTCTCCAAAAGTCCATATTGGCCTGTAGGTGTCCTCAGGCCGGGACTCTTGGTGATTGTGGGAAATTTCAAGCAGATACGACGACGTACGCTGTAGTTACAGCCACTTTCTCCCTCATCACTAAACACTCAAAATGGCCGCCATGCCACGCCCACACCGTTTGACGAAAAGTTTTTCTTTTAATAACTTTTCATCGTCAACATCTTAAGATGACACACACCAAGTTTGAAGATGATCAGATGAAAGCTCTAGGAGGAGTTCGTTAAAGTATAGCACCTTGTCTTTTAGGCCTACTTCCTGTTGCCACTAGGGGCGCTATGACTTTGAGCCAATAGCGGCGTGTATATGTCGTCAGGGGCGGACTCTGATGAATCCTGACAAGTTTCGATCCAATCGACAAGTACGCTCAAGTTACACCCACTTCCTGTTTGGTGGCGATCGCACAAAATGGCCGCCCCGCCACGGCCACGCCCTATGACGAAAAGTTTTTCTTTTAATAACTTTTCATCGTTAACATGTTAAGATGACACACACCAAGTTTGAAGCTGATTGGATGAAAGCTCTAGGAGGAGTTCAAAGTACGACACGTGGAAATGGCCAAAATCGCACTAATTTCGAACATTCAATACAAAATGGCGGACTTCCTGTTGGGTTTAGGGGGCTACAATGGAGTTTTATGTCCGTCCTGCCATGCTACATATGTGTACCAAGTTTCGTGACTCTACGTTAAACGTACTGCAGGGGCTGAATTTTCAAATTATTGTAGGGGCGCTAGCGAGCCATTTTTGTGCGCCCATTCCCAAACCATTAAAATACGTAAATTTTCACCAGACTTGATGCGACCGCCAAATATGGTGAGTTTTTGAATATGATAAGTCCCCCAAAAGGCAATTCATTTGACGGAAAATAATAATAAAGAATAATTAAAGCTGCAAGCAGCGATGAACGGCCTCGCTAACCTGGGCGCGAGTCGGGATACTGGCGGACGCCTCTGGCGGCCGCGCATTTGCGCGTCACTCAGACACTGAACATCGTCTCAAATGAAAAGGGAACTCCCTGCTGAGTTCAATGACACCTCACACAAGATTCTACGTCATACGGTTCATTATCTGTGAAAGGGGGCGTGGCCGCATCATGGGGGCGGGTCAAACATCACCAATGAAAAGGAAGTCTCTGCTGAGTTCATTGACACCACACAAAGCTGTACCTTAAACGGTTCAAATGTTATGAAAGGGCGTGGCCTGGGTGACTGGGCGTGGTCAAATTATGGGGCCGCCTCAGTATCACATGTAGACCACACATTCTAAGTTTCATGTAAATCGGATGATGTTTGTCATATAAGGCATATTTCCTGTTGCCAGATGGTGGCGCTGTCTCCAAAAGTCCATATTGGCCTGTAGGTGTCCTCAGGCCGGACTCTTGGTGATTGTGGGAAATTTCAAGCAGATACGACAACGTACGCTGTAGTTACAGCCACTTTCTCCTTCATCGCTAAACACTCAAAATGGCCGCCATGCCACGCCCACACCGTTGACGAAAAGTTTTTCTTTTAATAACTTTTCATCGTCAACATCTTAAGATGACACACACCAAGTTTGAAGTTGATCAGATGAAAGCTCTAGGAGGAGTTCGTTAAAGTATAGCACCTTGTCTTTTAGGCTTACTTCCTGTTGCCACTAGGGGGCGCTATGACTTTGAGCCAATAGCGGCGTGTAGATGTCGTCAGGGGCGGACTCTGATGAATCCTGACAAGTTTCGATGCAATCGGACAACGTACGCTCAAGTTACACCCACTTCCTGTTTCGGTGGCGAATCGCACAAAATGGCCGCCCCGCCACGGCCACGCCCTATGACGAAAAGTTTTTCTTTTAATAACTTTTCATCGTTAACATGTTAAGATGACACACACCAAGTTTGAAGCTGATTGGATGAAAGCTCTAGGAGGAGTTCGTTAAAGTACGACACGTGGAAATGGCCAAAATCGCACTAATTTCGAACATTCAATACAAAATGGCGGACTTCCTGTTGGGTTTAGGGGGGGGCTACAATGGAGTTTTATGTCCGTCCTGCCATGTTACATATGTGTACCAAGTTTCGTGGTTCTACGTTAAACGTACTGCAGGGGCTGAATTTTCAAATTATTGTAGGGGGCGCTAGCGAGCCATTTTTGTGCGCCTATTCCCGAAACCATTAAAATACGTAAATTTTCACCAGACTTGATGCACCGCCAAATATGGTGAGTTTTTGAATATGATAAGTCCTCAAAAAGGCAATTCATTTGACGGAAAAAGAAAGAAAGAAAGAAATAATAATTAAAGCTGCAAGCAGCGATGAACGGCCCTCGCTAACCTGCGCGAGTCGGGATACTGGCGGACGCCTCCTTGCGACCGCATTTGCGCGTCACTCAGAACTGAAATCATCGCCAATGAAAAGGGAACTCCTGCTGAGTTCAATGACACCTCACACAAGACTATACGTCATACAGTTCATTATCTGTGAAAAGGGGGGCCGCATCATAGGGGGCGGGTCAAACATCACCAATGAAAAAGGAACTCTGCTGAGTTCAATGACACCTCACACAAGACTACGTCATACAGTTCATTATCTGTGAAAGGGGCGTGGCCGCATCATGAGGGGCGGGTCAAACATCACCAATGAAAAGGAACTCTCTGCTGAGTTCAATGACACCTCACACAAGATTCTCGTCATACGGTTCATTATCTGTAAAAGGGGCGTGGCCGCATCATGGGGGCGGGTCAAACATCACCAATGAAAAAGGAAGTCTCTGCTGAGTTCATTGACACCTCACACAAACTGTACCTTAAACGGTTCAAATGTTATGAAAGTGGGCGTGGCTTACGCATAGGGGCGGGCCAAACCATCACCAATGAAGAAGGAAGTCTCTGCTGAGTTCATTGACACCTCACACAAAGCTATACCTTAAACGGTTCAAATGTTATGAAAGGGGCGTGGCCTGAGTGACTGGGCGTGGTCAAATTATAGGGGCCGCCTCAGTATCACATGTAGACCACACATTCTAAGTTTCATGTAAATCGGATGATGTTTGTCATATAAGGCATATTTCCTGTTGCCAGATGGTGGCGCTGTCTCCAAAAGTCCATATTGGCCTGTAGGTGTCCTCAGGCCGGACTCTTGGTGATTGTGGGAAATTTCAAGCAGATACGACAACGTACGCTGTAGTTACAGCCACTTTCTCCTTCATCGCTAAACACTCAAAATGGCCGCCAAGCCACGCCCACACCGTTTGACGAAAAGTTTTTCTTTTAATAACTTTTCATCGTCAACATCTTAAGATGACACACACCAAGTTTGAAGTTGATCAGATGAAAGCTCTAGGAGGAGTTCGTTAAAGTATAGCACCTTGTCTTTTAGGCCTACTTCCTGTTGCCACTAGGGGGCGCTATGACTTTGAGCCAATAGCGGCGTGTATATGTCGTCAGGGCGGACTCTGATGAATCCTGACAAGTTTCGATCCAATCGGACAAGTACGCTCAAGTTACACCCACTTCCTGTTTTGGTGGCGAATCGCACAAAATGGCCGCCCCGCCACGGCCACGCCCTATGACGAAAAGTTTTTCTTTTAATAACTTTTCATCGTTAACATCTTAAGATGACACACACCAAGTTTGAAGCTGATTGGATGAAAGCTCTAGGAGGAGTTCGTTAAAGTACGACACGTGGAAATGGCCAAAATCGCACTAATTTCGAACATTCAATACAAAATGGCGGACTTCCTGTTGGGTTTAGGGGGCTACAATGGAGTTTTATGTCCGTCCTGCCATGCTACATATGTGTACCAAGTTTCGTGACTCTACGTTAAACGTACTGCAGGGGCTGAATTTTCAAATTATTGTAGGGCGCTAGCGAGCCATTTTGTGCGCCTATTCCCAAAACCATTAAAATACGTAAATTTTCACCAGACTTGATGCGACCGCCAAATATGGTGAGTTTTTGAATATGATAAGTCCCCAAAAAGGCAATTCATTTGACGGAAAATAATAAAGAATAATTAAAGCTGCAAGCAGCGATGAACGGCCCTCGCTAACCTGCGCGAGTCGGGATACTGGCGGACGCTCCTTGCGACCGTGCATTTGCGCATCACTCAGACACTGAAATCATCGCCAATGAAAAGGGAACTCCTGCTGAGTTCAATGACACCTCACACAAGACTATACGTCATACAGTTCATTATCTGTGAAAGGGGCGTGGCCGCATCATAGGGGGCGGGTCAAACATCACCAATGAAAAGGAACTCTCTGCTGAGTTCAATGACACCTCACACAAGCTATACGTCATACAGTTCATTATCTGTGAAAGGGGCGTGGCCGCATCATAGGGGGCGGGTCAAACATCACCAATGAAAAAGGAACTCTCTGCTGAGTTCAATGACACCTCACACAAGATTGTACCTTAAACGGTTCATTATCTGTGAAAGGGGGCGTGGCCGCATCATAGGGGGCGGGTCAAACATCACCAATGAAAAGGAAGTCTCTGCTGAGTTCATTGACACCTCACACAAAGCTATACCTTAAACGGTTCAAATGTTATGAAAGGGGGCGTGGCCTGAGTGACTGGGCGTGGTCAAAATATAGGGGCCGCCTCAGTATCACATGTAGACCACACATTCTAAGTTTCATGTAAATCGGATGATGTTTGTCATATAAGGCATATTTCCTGTTGCCAGATGGTGGCGCTGTCTCCAAAAGTCCATATTGGCCTGTAGGTGTCCTCAGGCCGGGACTCTTGGTGATTGTGGGAAATTTCAAGCAGATACGACAACGACGCTGTAGTTACAGCCACTTTCTCCTTCATCGCTAAACACTCAAAATGGCCGCCATGCCACGCCCACACCGTGTGACAAAAGTTTTTCTTTTAATAACTTTTCATCGTTAACATCTTAAGATGACACACACCAAGTTTGAAGTTGATCGGATGAAAGCTCTAGGAGGAGTTCGTTAAAGTATAGCACCTTGTCTTTTAGGCCTACTTCCTGTTGCCACTAGGGGCGCTATGACTTTGAGCCAATAGCGGCGTGTATATGTCGTCAGGGGCGGACTCTGATGAATCCTGGAAAGTTTCGATCCAATCGGACACTGTACGCTCAAGTTACACCCACTTCCTGTTTCATGGCGAATCGCACAAAATGGCCGCCCCGCCACGCCCACACCCTATGACGAAAAGTTTTTCTTTTAATAACTTTTCATCGTTAACATCTTAAGATGACACACACCAAGTTTGAAGTTGATCGGATGAAAGCTCTAGGAGGAGTTCGTTAAAGTATAGCACCTTGTCTTTTAGGCCTACTTCCTGTTGCCACTAGGGGCGCTATGACTTTGAGCCAATAGCGGCGTGTATATGTCGTCAGGGGCGGACTCTGATGAATCCTGGAAAGTTTCGATCCAATCGGACACTGTACGCTCAAGTTACACCCACTTCCTGTTTGGTGGCGAATCGCACAAAATGGCCGCCGCCAGGCCACGCCCTATGACGAAAAGTTTTTCTTTTAATAACTTTTCATCGTTAACATGTTAAGATGACACACACCAAGTTTGAAGCTGATTGGATGAAAGCTCTAGGAGGAGTTCGTTAAAGTACGACACGTGGAAATGGCCAAAATCGCACTAATTTCGAACATTCAATACAAAATGGCGGACTTCCTGTTGGGTTTAGGGGGGGGCTACAATGGAGTTTTATGTCCGCCTGCCATGCTACATATGTGTACCAAGTTTCGTGAGTCTACGTTAAACGTACTGCAGGGGCTGAATTTTCTTAATTATTGTAGGCGCTAGCGAGCCATTTTGTGCGCCCATTCCCGAAACCATTAAAATACGTAAATTTTCACCAGACTTGATGCGACCGCCAAATATGGTGAGTTTTTGAATATGATAAGTCCCCCAAAAAGGCAATTCATTTGCCGGATAAAAGAAAGAATAATAATAATTAAAGCTGCAAGCAGCGATGAACGGGCCCTCGCTAACCTGCGCGAGTCGGGGATACTGGCGGACGCCTCTCCTTGCGGCCGTGCATTTGCGCGTCACTCAGACACTGAACATCGTCGCAAATGAAAAGTCAACTCCCTGCTGAGTTCAATGACACCTCACACAAGACTCTACGTCATACGGTTCATTATCTGTGAAAGGGGCGTGGCCGCATCATAAGGGGCGGGTCAAACATCACCAATGAAAAGGAACTCTCTGCTGAGTTCAATGACACCTCACACAAGATTATACGTCATACAGGTCATTATCTGTGAAAGGGGCGTGGCCGCATCATAGGGGGCGGGTCAAACATCACCAATGAAAAGGAACTCTGCTGAGTTCATTGACACCTCACACAAGACTGTACCTTAAACGGTTCAAATGTTATGAAAGTGGGCGTGGCTTACGCATAGGGGCGGGCCAAACCATCACCAATAAAGAAGGAAGTCTCTGCTGAGTTCATTGACACCTCACACAAAGCTATACCTTAAACGGTTCAAATGTTATGAAAGGGGCGTGGCCTGAGTGACTGGGCGTGGTCAAATTATGGGGCCGCCTCAGTATCACATGTAGACCACACATTCTAAGTTTCATGTAAATCGGATGATGTTTGTCATATAAGGCATATTTCCTGTTGCCAGATGGTGGCGCTGTCTCCAAAAGTCCATATTGGCCTGTAGGTGTCCTCAGGCCTGGACTCTTGGTGATTGTGGGAAATTTCAAGCAGATACGACAACGTACGCTGTAGTTACAGCCACTTTCTCCTTCATCGCTAAACACTCAAAATGGCCGCCATGCCACGCCCACACCGTTTGACGAAAAGTTTTTCTTTTAATAACTTTTCATCGTCAACATCTTAAGATGACACACACCAAGTTTGAAGTTGATCAGATGAAAGCTCTAGGAGGAGTTCGTTAAAGTATAGCACCTTGTCTTTTAGGCCTACTTCCTGTTGCCACTAGGGGCGCTATGACTTTGAGCCAATAGCGGCGTGTATATGTCGTCAGGGGCGGACTCTGATGAATCCTGAAAAGTTTCGATCCAATCGGACAACGTACGCTCAAGTTACACCCACTTCCTGTTTTGGTGGCGAATCGCACAAAATGGCCGCCCGCCACGGCCACGCCCTATGACGAAAAGTTTTTCTTTTAATAACTTTTCATCGTTAACATGTTAAGATGACACACACCAAGTTTGAAGCTGATTGGATGAAAGCTCTAGGAGGAGTTCGTTAAAGTACGACACGTGGAAATGGCCAAAATCGCACTAATTTCGAACATTCAATACAAAATGGCGGACTTCCTGTTGGGTTTAGGGGGCTACAATGGAGTTTTATGTCCGCCCTGCCATGCTACATATGTGGACCAAGTTTCGTGACTCTACGTTAAACGTACTGCAGGGGCTGAATTTTCAAATTATTGTAGGGGCGCTAGCGAGCCATTTTTGTGCGCCTATTCCCAAAACCATTAAAATACGTAAATTTTCACCAGACTTGATGCGACCGCCAAATATGGTGAGTTTTTGAATATGATAAGTCCCCAAAAAGGCAATTCATTTGACGGAAAAGAATAATAATAATAATAATAATAATAATAATTCCTTCAGTTTCAATAGGGCCTTCGCCGCTGTGGCGCTCGGGCTCCTAATTAAAAGCTGCAAGCAGCGATGAACGGGCCTCGCTAACCTGCGCGAGTCGGGATACTGGCGGACGCCTCTCCTTGCGGCCGCGCATTTGCGCGTCACTCAGACACTGAACATCGTCTCAAATGAAAAGGAACTCTCTGCTGAGTTCAATGACACCTCACACAAGATTCTACGTCATACGGTTCATTATCTGTGAAAGGGGGCGTGGCCGCATCATGGGGGGGCGGGTCAAACATCACCAATGAAAAAGGAAGTCTCTGCTGAGTTCATTGACACCTCACACAAAGCTATACCTTAAACGGTTCAAATGTTATGAAAGGGGGCGTGGCCTGGGTGACTGGGCGTGGTCAAATTATAGGGGCCGCCTCAGTATCACATGTAGACCACACATTCTAAGTTTCATGTAAATCGGATGATGTTTGTCATATAAGGCATATTTCCTGTTGCCAGATGGTGGCGCTGTCTCCAAAAGTCCATATTGGCCTGTAGGTGTCCTCAGGCCGGGACTCTTGGTGATTGTGGGAAATTTCAAGCAGATACGACAACGTACGCTGTAGTTACAGCCACTTTCTCCTTCATCGCTAAACACTCAAAATGGCCGCCATGCCACGCCCACACCGTTGACGAAAAGTTTTTCTTTTAATAACTTTTCATCGTCAACATCTTAAGATGACACACACCAAGTTTGAAGTTGATCAGATGAAAGCTCTAGGAGGAGTTCGTTAAAGTATAGCACCTTGTCTTTTAGGCCTACTTCCTGTTGCCACTAGGGGCGCTATGACTTTGAGCCAATAGCGGCGTGTATATGTCGTCAGGGGCGGACTCTGATGAATCCTGACAAGTTTCGATCCAATCGGACAACGTACGCTCAAGTTACACCCACTTCCTGTTTGGTGGCGAATCGCACAAAATGGCCGCCCCGCCACGGCCACGCCCTATGACGAAAAGTTTTTCTTTTAATAACTTTTCATCGTTAACATGTTAAGATGACACACACCAAGTTTGAAGATGAACGGATGAAATCTCTAGGAGGAGTTCGTTAAAGTACGACACGTGGAAATGGCCAAAATCGCACTAATTTCGAACATTCAATACAAAATGGCGGACTTCCTGTTGGGTTTAGGGGGGGGCTACAATGGAGTTTTATGTCCGTCCTGCCATGTTACATATGTGTACCAAGTTTCGTGGTTCTACGTTAAACGTACTGCAGGGGCTGAATTTTCAAATTATTGTAGGGGGCGCTAGCGAGCCATTTTTGTGCGCCTATTCCCGAAACCATTAAAATACGTAAATTTTCACCAGACTTGATGCAACCGCCAAATATGGTGAGTTTTTGAATATGATAAGTCCCTCAAAAAGGCAATTCATTTGCCGGAAAATAATAATAATAATTAAAGCTGCAAGCAGCGATGAACGGCCCTCGCTAACCTGCGCGAGTCGGGATACTGGCGGACGCCTCTCCTTGCGGCCGTACATTTGCGCGTCACTCAGACACTGAACATCATCGCCAATGAAAAGTGAACTCCTGCTGAGTTCAATGATACCTCACACAAGACTCTACGTCATACAGTTCATTATCTGTGAAGGGGGCGTGGCCGCATCATAAGGGAGCGGGTCAAACTTTACCAATGAAAAAGGAACCTATCCTGAGTTCAATGACACCTCACACAAGATTATAAATCATACAGGTCATTATCTGTGAAAGGGGCGTGGCCGCATCATAGTGGGGCGGGTCAAACATCACCAATGAAAAGGAACTCTCTGCTGAGTTCAACGATACCTCACACAAGACTGTACCTTACATGGGTCACCAGTTATGAAAGGGGCGTGGCTTAAGCATAGGGGGCGGGCCAAACATCACCAATAATGAAGGAACTCTCTGCTGAGTTCAATGACACCTCACACAACACTATACGTCATACAGTTCAATATATGTGAAAAGGGGCGTGGCCGCATCATAGGGGGCGGGTCAAACATCACCAATGAAAAGGAAGTCTCTGCTGAGTTCAATGATACCTCACACAAGGCTATACATCATACAGTTCATTATCTGTGAAAGGGGCGTGGCCGCATCATAGGGGGCAGGTCAAACATCACCAATGAAAAGGAACTCTCTGCTGAGTTCAATGACACCTCACACAACACTATACGTCATACAGTTCAATATATGTGAAAAGGGGCGTGGCCGCATCATAGGGGCGGGTCAAACATCACCAATGAAAAAGGAATTCTCTGCTGAGTTCATTGACACCTCACACAAAGCTATACCTTAAACGGTTCAAATGTTATGAAAGTGGGCGTGGCTTACGCATAGGGGCGGGCCAAACCATCACCAATGAAGAAGGAAGTCTCTGCTGAGTTCATTGACACCTCACACAAAGCTATACCTTAAACGGTTCAAATGTTATGAAAGGGGCGTGGCCTGAGTGACTGGGCGTGGTCAAATAGGGGCCGCCTCAGTATCACATGTAGACCACACATTCTAAGTTTCATGTAAATCGGATGATGTTTGTCATATAAGGCATATTTCCTGTTGCCAGATGGTGGCGCTGTCTCCAAAAGTCCATATTGGCCTGTAGGTGTCCTCAGGCCTGGACTCTTGGTGATTGTGGGAAATTTCAAGCAGATACGACAACGTACGCTGTAGTTACAGCCACTTTCTCCTTCATCGCTAAACACTCAAAATGGCCGCCATGCCACGCCCACACCGTTGACGAAAAGTTTTCTTTTAATAACTTTTCATCGTTAACATCTTAAGATGACACACACCAAGTTTGAAGTTGATCAGATGAAAGCTCTAGGAGGAGTTCGTTAAAGTATAGCACCTTGTCTTTTAGGCCTACTTCCTGTTGCCACTAGGGGCGCTATGACTTTGAGCCAATAGCGGCGTGTATATGTCGTCAGGGCGGACTCTGATGAATCCTGAAAGTTTCGATCCAATCGGACAACGTACGCTCAAGTTACACCCACTTCCTGTTTCGGTGGCGAATCGCACAAAATGGCCGCCCGCCACGGCCACGCCCTATGACGAAAAGTTTTTCTTTTAATAACTTTTCATCGTTAACATGTTAAGATGACACACACCAAGTTTGAAGCTGATTGGATGAAAGCTCTAGGAGGAGTTCGTTAAAGTACGACACGTGGAAATGGCCAAAATCGCACTAATTTCGAACATTCAATACAAAATGGCGGACTTCCTGTTTGGTTTAGGGGGCTACAATGGAGTTTTATGTCCGCCCTGCCATGCTACATATGTGTACCAAGTTTCGTGGCTCTACGTTAAACGTAGTGCAGGGGCTGAATTTTCAAATTATTGTAGGGGCGCTAGCGAGCCATTTTGTGCGCCTATTCCCGAAACCATTAAAATACGTAAATTTTCACCAGACTTGATGCGACCGCCAAATATGGTGAGTTTTTGAATATGATAAGTCCCCCAAAAAGGCAATTCATTTGACGGAAAATAATAAAGAATAATAATAATAATAATTAAAGCTGCAAGCAGCGATGAACGGGCCCTCGCTAACCTGCGCGAGTCGGGGATACTGGCGGACGCCTCTCCTTGCGGCCGTGCATTTGCGCGTCACTCAGACACTGAACATCGTCGCAAATGAAAAGTGAACTCCCTGCTGAGTTCAATGACACCTCACACAAGACTCTACGTCATACGGTTCATTATCTGTGAAAGGGGCGTGGCCGCATCATAGGGGCGGGTCAAACATCACCAATGAAGAAGGAAGTCTCTGCTGAGTTCAATGACACCTCACACAATTCTACGTCATACGGTTCATTATCTGTGAAAGGGGCGTGGCCGCATCATGGGGGGGGGTCAAACATCACCAATGAAAAGGAAGTCTCTGCTGAGTTCATTGACACCTCACACAAAGCTGTACCTTAAACGGTTCAAATGTTATGAAAGTGGGCGTGGCTTACGCATAGGGGCGGGCCAAACCATCACCAATAAAGAAGGAAGTCTCTGCTGAGTTCATTGACACCTCACACAAAGCTATACCTTAAACGGTTCAAATGTTATGAAAGGGGCGTGGCCTGAGTGACTGGGCGTGGTCAAATATAGGGGCCGCCTCAGTATCACATGTAGACCACACATTCTAAGTTTCATGTAAATCGGATGATGTTTGTCATATAAGGCATATTTCCTGTTGCCAGATGGTGGCGCTGTCTCCAAAAGTCCATATTGGCCTGTAGGTGTCCTCAGGCCTGGACTCTTGGTGATTGTGGGAAATTTCAAGCAGATACGACAACGTACGCTGTAGTTACAGCCACTTTCTCCTTCATCGCTAAACACTCAAAATGGCCGCCATGCCACGCCCACACCGTTTGACGAAAAGTTTTTCTTTTAATAACTTTTCATCTTCAACATCTTAAGATGACACACACCAAGTTTGAAGTTGATCAGATGAAAGCTCTAGGAGGAGTTCGTTAAAGTATAGCACCTTGTCTTTTAGGCCTACTTCCTGTTGCCACTAGGGGCGCTATGACTTTGAGCCAATAGCGGCGTGTATATGTCGTCAGGGCGGACTCTGATGAATCCTGAAAAGTTTCGATCCAATCGGACAACGTACGCTCAAGTTACACCCACTTCCTGTTTTGGTGGCGAATCGCACAAAATGGCCGCCCGCCACGGCCACGCCCTATGACGAAAAGTTTTTCTTTTAATAACTTTTCATCGTTAACATCTTAAGATGACACACACCAAGTTTGAAGCTGATTGGATGAAAGCTCTAGGAGGAGTTCGTTAAAGTACGACACGTGGAAATGGCCAAAATCGCACTAATTTCGAACATTCAATACAAAATGGCGGACTTCCTGTTGGGTTTAGGGGGCTACAATGGAGTTTTATGTCCGTCCTGCCATGCTACATATGTGTACCAAGTTTCGTGACTCGTTAAACGTACTGCAGGGGCTGAATTTTCAAATTATTGTAGGGCGCTAGCGAGCCATTTTGTGCGCCCATTCCCAAAACCATTAAAATACGTAAATTTTCACCAGACTTGATGCGACCGCCAAATATGGTGAGTTTTGAATATGATAAGTCCCCCAAAAGGCAATTCATTTGACGGAAAAAGAATAATAATAATAATTAAAGCTGCAAGCAGCGATGAGCAGACCCTCGCTAACCTGCGCGAGTCGGGATACTGGCGGACGCCTCTCCTTGCGACGCATTTGCGCGTCACTCAGACACTGAAAATCGTTGCCAAAGAAAAGTGAACTCCCTGCTGAGTTCAATGACACCTCACACAAGACTCTACGTCATACGGTTCATTATCTGTGAAAGGGGCGTGGCCGCATCATTGGGGGCGGGTCAAACATCACCAATGAAGAAGTAAGTCTCTGCTGAGTTCAATGATACCTCACACAAGATTCTACGTCATACGGTTCATTATCTGTGAAAGGGGGCGTGGCCGCATCATGGGGGGGCGGGTCAAACATCACCAATGAAAAGGAATTCTCTGCTGAGTTCAATGACACCTCACACAACACTATACGTCATACAGTTCAATATATGTGAAAGGGGCGTGGCCGCATCATAGGGGGCGGGTCAAACATCACCAATGAAAAGGAAGTCTCTGCTGAGTTCAATGATACCTCACACAAGACTACACCTTAAATGGTTCACCAGTTATGAAAGGGGGCGTGGCCGCATCATAGGGGGCGGGAAAACATCACCAATGAAAAGGAACTCTCTGCTGAGTTGATTGACACCTCACACAAGATTCTACGTCATATGGTTCATTATCTGTGAAAGGGGCGTGGCCGCATCATAGGGGGCGGGTCAAACATCACCAATGAAAAGGAATTCTCTGCTGAGTTCATTGACACCTCACACAAAGCTATACCTTAAACGGTTCAAATGTTATGAAAGTGGGCGTGGCTTACGCATAGGGGCGGCCAAACCATCACCAATGAAGAAGGAAGTCTCTGCTGAGTTCATTGACACCTCACACAAAGCTATACCTTAAACGGTTCAAATGTTATGAAAGGGCGTGGCCTGAGTGACTGGGCGTGGTCAAATTAGAGGGGCCGCCTCAGTATCACATGTAGACCACACATTCTAAGTTTCATGTAAATCGGATGATGTTTGTCATATAAGGCATATTTCCTGTTGCCAGATGGTGGCGCTGTCTCCAAAAGTCCATATTGGCCTGTAGGTGTCCTCAGGCGGGACTCTTGGTGATTGTGGGAAATTTCAAGCAGATACGACAACGTACACTGTAGTTACAGCCACTTTCTTCTTCATCGCTAAACACTCAAAATGGCCGCCATGCCACGCCCACACCGTTTGACGAAAAGTTTTCTTTTAATAACTTTTCATCGTTAACATCTTAAGATGACACACACCAAGTTTGAAGTTGATCAGATGAAATCTCTAGGAGGAGTTCGTTAAAGTATAGCACCTTGTCTTTTAGGCCTACTTCCTGTTGCCACTAGGGGCGCTATGACTTTGAGCCAATAGCGGCGTGTAGATGTCGTCAGGGGCGGACTCTGATGAATCCTGGAAAGTTTCGATCCAATCGGACAACGTACGCTCAAGTTACACCCACTTCCTGTTTTGGTGGCGAATCGCACAAAATGGCCGCCCGCCACGGCCACGCCCTATGATGAAAAGTTTTCTTTTAATAACTTTTCATCGTTAACATGTTAAGATGACACACACCAAGTTTGAAGCTGATTGGATGAAAGCTCTAGGAGGAGTTCGTTAAAGTACGACACGTGGAAATGGCCAAAATCGCACTAATTTCGAACATTCAATACAAAATGGCGGACTTCCTGTTGGGTTTAGGGGGCTACAATGGAGTTTTATGTCCGCCCTGCCATGCTACATATGTGGACCAAGTTTCGTGACTCTCGTTAAACGTAGTGCAGGGGCTGAATTTTCAAATTATTGTAGGGCGCTAGCGAGCCATTTTGTGCGCCCATTCTTGAAACCATTAAAATACGTAAATTTTCACCAGACTTGATGCGACCGCCAAATATGGTGAGTTTTTGAATATGATAAGTCCCTCAAAAAGGCAATTCATTTGCGGAAAAAGAATAATAATAATAATAATAATAATTCCTTCAGTTCCAATGGGCGCGCGGGCCTAATAATTCCTTCAGTTTCAATAGGGCCTTCGCGCTGTCGGCGCTCGGGCCTAATAATAAATAATCTTCAGTTCCAATAGGGCCTTCGCCGCTGTCGGCGCAGCCTAATAATTAAAGCTGCAAGCAGCGATGAACGGGCCCTCGCTAACCTGCGCGAGTCGGGGATACTGGCGGACGCCTCTCCTTGCGGCCGTGCATTTGCGCGTCACTCAGACACTGAACATCGTCGCAAATGAAAAGTGAACTCCCTGCTGAGTACAATGACACCTCACACAAGACTCTACGTCATACGGTTCATTATCTGTGAAAGGGGGCGTGTCAAACATCACTAATGAAGAAGGAAGTCTCTGCTGAGTTCTATAACACCTCACACAAGGCTATACGTCATACAGTTCATTATCTGTGAAAGGGGCGTGGCCGCATCATCGGGGCGGGTCAAACATCACCAATGAAAAAGGAAGTCTCTGCTGAGTTCTATAACACCTCACACAAGACTACACCTTAAATGGGTCACCAGTTATGAAAGGGGGCGTGGCCGCATCATAGGGGGGCGGGGAAAACATCACCAATGAAAAAGGAACTCTCTGCTGAGTTGATTGACACCTCACACAAGATTCTACGTCATATGGTTCATTATCTGTGAAAGGGGCGTGGCCGCATCATGGGGGCGGGTCTAACATCACCAATGAAAAGGAAGTCTCTGCTGAGTTCATTGACACCTCACACAAGCTATATCTTAAACGGTTCAAATGTTATGAAAGTGGGCGTGGCTTACGCATAGGGGCAGGCCAAACCATCACCAATAAAGAAGGAAGTCTCTGCTGAGTTCATTGACACCTCACACAAAGACTCCTTAAACGGTTCAAATGTTATGAAAGGGGCGTGGCCTGGCTGAGTGGGCGTGGTCACATTATAGGGGCCGCCTCAGTATCACATGTAGACCACATTCTAAGTTTCATGTAAATCGGATGATGTTTGTCATATAAGGCATATTTCCTGTTGCCAGATGGTGGCGCTGTCTCCAAAAGTCCATATTGGCCTGTAGGTGTCCTCAGGCCGGGACTCTTGGTGATTGGGGAAATTTCAAGCAGATACGACGTACGTACACTGTAGTTACAGCCACTTTCTCCTCATCGCTAAACACTCAAAATGGCCGCCATGCCACGCCCACACCGTTTGACGAAAAGTTTTTCTTTTAATAATTTTCATCGTCAACATCTTAAGACACACACCAAGTTTGAAGTTGATCGGATGAAAGCTCTAGGAGGAGTTCGTTAAAGTATAGCACCTTGTCTTTTAGGCCTACTTCCTGTTACCACTAGGAGGCGCTATGACTTTGAGCCAATAGCGGCGTGTAGATGTCGTCAGGGCGGACTCTGATGAATCCTGAAAAGTTTCGATCCAATCGGACAACGTACGCTCAAGTTACACCCACTTCCTGTTTTGGTGGAAATCGCACAAAATGGCCGCCCGCCACGGCCACGCCCTATGACGAAAAGTTTTTCTTTTAATAACTTTTCATCGTTAACATGTTAAGATGACACACACCAAGTTTGAAGCTGATTGGATGAAAGCTCTAGGAGGAGTTCGTTAAAGTACGACACGTGGAAATGGCCAAAATCGCACTAATTTCGAACATTCAATACAAAATGGCGGACTTCCTGTTTGGTTTAGGGGGGCTACAATGGAGTTTTATGTCCGCCCTGCCATGCTACATATGTGTACCAAGTTTCGTGGCTCTACGTTAAATGTAGTGCAGGGGCTGAATTTTCAAATTATTGTAGGGGGCGCTAGCGAGCCATTTTTGTGCGCCTATTCCCGAAACCATTAAAATACGTAAATTTTCACCAGACTTGATGCGACCGCCAAATATGGTGAGTTTTTGAATATGATAAGTCCCCCAAAAAGGCAATTCATTTGACGGAAAATAATAATAATAATAATAATTAAAGCTGCAAGCAGCGATGAACGGGCCCTCGCTAACCTGCGCGAGTCGGGGTTACTGGCGGACGCCTCTCCTTGCGACCGTGCATTTGCGCGTCACTCAGAAACCGGAAATCATCGCCAATGAAAAGGGAACTCTCTGCTGAGTTCTATAACACCTCACACAAGGCTATACATCATACAGTTCATTATCTGTGAAAGGGGGCGTGGCCGCATCATAGGGGGGCGGGTCAAACATCACCAATCAAAAAGGAACTCTCTGCTGAGTTCAATGACACCTCACACAACACTATACGTCATACAGTTCAATATATGTGAAAAGGGCGTGGCCGCATCATAGGGGGGCGGGTCAAACATCACCAATGAAAAAGGAATTCTCTGCTGAGTTCATTGACACCTCACACAAAGCTATACCTTAAACGGTTCAAATGTTATGAAAGTGGGCGTGGCTTACGCATAGGGGGCGGGCCAAACCATCACCAATGAAGAAGGAAGTCTCTGCTGAGTTCATTGACACCTCACACAAAGCTATACCTTAAACGGTTCAAATGTTATGAAAGGGGCGTGGCCTGAGTGACTGGGCGTGGTCAAATTATAGGGGCCGCCTCAGTATCACATGTAGACCACACATTCTAAGTTTCATGTAAATCGGATGATGTTTGTCATATAAGGCATATTTCCTGTTGCCAGATGGTGGCGCTGTCTCCAAAAGTCCATATTGGCCTGTAGGTGTCCTCAGGCGGGACTCTTGGTGATTGGGGAAATTTCAAGCAGATACGACAACGTACGCTGTAGTTACAGCCACTTTCTCCTCATCGCTAAACACTCAAAATGGCCGCCATGCCACGCCCACACCGTTCGACGAAAAGTTTTTCTTTTAATAACTTTTCATCGTCAACATCTTAAGATGACACACACCAAGTTTGAAGTTGATCGGATGAAAGCTCTAGGAGGAGTTCGTTAAAGTATAGCACCTTGTCTTTTAGGCCTACTTCCTGTTGCCACTAGGGGCGCTATGACTTTGAGCCAATAGCGGTGCGTATATGTCGTCAGGGCGGACTCTGATGAATCCTGAAAAGTTTCGATCCAATCGGACAACGTACGCTCAAGTTACACCCACTTCCTGTTTGGTGGCGAATCGCACAAAATGGCCGCCCGCCACGGCCACGCCCTATGACGAAAAGTTTTTCTTTTAATAACTTTTCATCGTTAACATGTTAAGATGACACACACCAAGTTTGAAGCTGATTGGATGAAAGCTCTAGGAGGAGTTCGTTAAAGTACGACACGTGGAAATGGCCAAAATCGCACTAATTTCGAACATTCAATCCAAAATGGCGGACTTCCTGTTTGGTTTAGGGGGCTACAATGGAGTTTTATGTCCGCCCTGCCATGCTACATTTGTGTACCAAGTTTCGTGACTCTACGTTAAACGTAGTGCAGGGGCTGAATTTTCAAATTATTGTAGGGGGCGCTAGCGAGCCATTTTTGTGCGCCCATTCTTGAAACCATTAAAATACGTAAATTTTCACCAGACTTGATGCGACCGCCAAATATGGTGAGTTTTTGAATATGATAAGTCCCTCAAAAAGGCAATTCATTTGCCGGAAAATAAAGAATAAAGAATAATAATAATAATTCCTTCAGTTTCAATAGGGCCTTCGCCGCTGTCGGCGCTCGGGCCCTAATTAAAGCTGCAAGCAGCGATGAACGGGCCCTCGCTAACCTGCGCGAGTCGGGGATACTGGCGGACGCCTCTCCTTGCGGCCGTGCATTTGCGCGTCACTCAGACACTGAACATCGTCTCAAATGAAAAGGGAACTCCCTGCTGAGTTCAATGACACCTCACACAAGATTCTACGTCATACGTTTCATTATCTGTGAAAGGGGGCGTGGCCGCATCATGGGGGGGCGGGTCTAACATCACCAATGAAAAAGGAACTCTCTGCTGAGTTCATTGACACCTCACACAAAGCTATACCTTAAACGGTTCAAATGTTATGAAAGTGGGCGTGGCTTACGCATAGGGGCGGGCCAAACCATCACCAATAAAGAAGGAAGTCTCTGCTGAGTTCATTGACACCTCACACAAGACTCTACGTTAAACGGTTCAAATGTTATGAAAGGGGGCGTGGCCTGGGTGACTGGGCGTGGTCAAATTATAGGGGCCGCCTCAGTATCACATGTAGACCACACATTCTAAGTTTCATGTAAATCGGATGATGTTTGTCATATAAGCCATATTTCCTGTTACCAGATGGTGGCGCTGTCTCCAAAAGTCCATATTGGCCTGTAGTTGTCCTCAGGCCAGGACTCTTGGTGATTGTGGGAAATTTCAAGCAGATACGACAAGGTACGCTGTAGTTACAGCCACTTTCTCCTTCATCGCTAAACACTCAAAATGGCCGCCATGCCACGCCCACACCGTTGGACGAAAAGTTTTTCTTTTAATAACTTTTCATCTTCAACATCTTAAGATGACTCACACCAAGTTTGAAGTTGATCAGATGAAAGCTCTAGGAGGAGTTCGTTAAAGTATAGCACCTTGTCTTTTAGGCCTACTTCCTGTTGCCACTAGGGGGCGCTATGACTTTGAGCCAATAGCGGCGTGTAGATGTCGTCAGGGGCGGACTCTGATGAATCCTGAAAAGTTTCGTACCAATCGGACACTGTACGCTCGAGTTACACCCACTTCCTGTTTTGGTGGCGAATCGCACAAAATGGCCGCCCTGCCACGGCCACGCCCTATGACGAAAAGTTTTTCTTTTAATAACTTTTCATCGTTAACATCTTAAGATGACACACACCAAGTTTGAAGCTGATTGGATGAAAGCTCTAGGAGGAGTTCGTTAAAGTACGACACGTGGAAATGGCCAAAATCGCACTAATTTCGAACATTCAATCCAAAATGGCGGACTTCCTGTTGGGTTTAGGGGGGGGCTACAATGGAGTTTTATGTCCGTCCCGCCATGCTACATATGTGGACCAAGTTTCGTCACTCTACGTTAAACGTAGTACAGGGGCTGAATTTTCAAATTATTGTAGGGGGCGCTAGCGAGCCATTTTTGTGCGCCTATTCCCGAAACCATTAAAATACGTAAATTTTCACCAGACTTGATGCGACCGCCAAATATGGTGAGTTTTTGAATATGATAAGTCCCCCAAAAAGGCAATTCATTTGACGGAAAAAGAAAGAAAGAAAGAATAATAATAATTCCTTCAGTTTCAATAGGGCCTTCGCCGCTGTCGGCGCTCGGGCCCTAATAATAATAATAAAGAATAATTCCTTCAGTTCCAATAGGGCCTTCGCCGCTGTCGGCGCTCGGGCCCTAATAATAATTCCTTCAGTTCCAATAGGGCCTTCGCCGCCGCTGTCGGCGCTCGGGCCCTAATAATAATTCCTTCAGTTCCAATAGGGCCTTCGCCGCTGTCGGCGCTCGGGCCCTAATAATAATAATTCCTTCAGTTTCAATAGGGCCTTCGCCGCTGTCGGCGCTCGGGCCCTAACAAGACAAATTATCTAACACTTGTTACAATAATGAATTTCCAGAAATGTTTTTTAGAAATTTGCAGAAATTCGGTTTTGAAACATCTTTTAATAATATCCTCACTTGTTAGTCTTACCCTGTCTATAGCCACGACATTCCACTCCCAGAATTGCTATGATGTCGACAAAAATTCCACTGGACAACCCTTCTTTTTGGACGGATTTCTGAGGACTATGGTTACCTGGTCCTCAGATCTCTGCAGGGCAAATCCAGACAGCTAGCTAGACTATCTGTTCACAAGTTCCTTCCTAAGGCTATTTAGCAGAGGCACCGTGGCTCTGTCCGGAAATGCTAATAAACCAGAGCACAAATATCTCCCATCCCAGAATGCTGTGTGGACTAGCCAGACCTTCCTCCGCAGCACTGTGGAGGAAGGTCTGGTAATGCAGGACTAGTCTTACCACTACAACACTGGCCCTTGACTTCCCCCATATTTCTACAATACAGTTCATTTTTTTTGAGAGGTCTATGTGATCTATTGGAGAAAGGGAGGGATTAGATTTTGGACTATGGGTTATTGGAAATTGCTTTTGCAAGTAAGTTGGTGATCATGTTGATGAGTAACCCACCAAGTGACAGTCACAAAGCAACTAGTTAAATAGTGAACCAGTATTCATGTACATTTGTAGGGAGGGGTTGGAGTAAAGAAACATAAAAGCAACATCTGGAGCAAAAAATTTATTCAGAACAAGCATCTATATTGTGTAACATCTTGACACATAATCTCTACGCTACTGTTGCTCTGACCTGTGGAAAGGAAAAATACTATGGGTTTAGTAACATACACAAAATTAAAACTATCAATTTCCCACCCTGAACTGGTGATGAGTTCAAACAGCCACTTGTTAGTCGTGTGCTGAATATGTGTGTCTACCCTTTCTAAACGTATGAATAACCACGGTGGTTCCCCTTACTGCTCTCCTCTTTGACCTTTCACCATTTCTCACAAGTAATCCAAATAATCCGAGTTGCATTATCTGGCAGCCACTGTGCATTAGCTTAAGCTAAATGTTTTTAGGTATGAATACAGCCTTTTATCATCCTCTTCATATGGTTTGCATTAGATGCTATTAGGGACAGCTTTCAACTTCAGACACCAGCACTTCTTTTCCATTAACACTCTGTCTCAAGCATGTCCTGTTCTCCATTGGTCTCTTGACGCCCATTTAGGTCGTCTTGTGCAAACAGACGCTATCAGCCGTACGGAATGTTTTGTCTTGGATCCATTAGCTGGTGCACATGGCTGCTCCAAGATGGAGCGTGTCACAGGCTGAAACACACTGCAGCATGCTTACGGAGTCCACTTGGATGTGCAGTAGTTTTAATTGGATGATGGTGCAGCAGCACGACAACAGATAGCAGTAGTTTTCTAACCCAACACATTTTCAACACATGCAATTCAAAGTGTAGACCTACAATATTTCAATCATAAGAGACTTTATGTAAAGGTACAATATGTAATACCGACAGCTAGTGTTTAAAATAGTTACTGAAGTACAAATTCAAAATACTGGAGAGAGTCGTCTCCATGTTTCAAAGACAGCTCAATTTTTACCCGGGTTTGGTTGGGTAGGGGTAGGTTGGGTAGAATCTACCTCTATTGATCCTGTTAGTTTGTTTGCTGCTTTCATGGCTGTACTATAGCTATCGGCCCGTTTATATTGTAATGTAATGTTACTTTTAACTTTCCTGTATAATAAATATGAATGAATGAATGAATTAGCATTGTTGTCAGAAAAGAAAATATTTCAACTTAGCTTGTTTCCTTAATATCTGGTAACGCATTGGGGTCATTTTTGGATTTATTACAGTAAATATATTACATATTAGAACTCTAAGAGGGAAATATTTATGAACATGTTGATGTTGATATGTTTAGAGACTTTGCGATTAGACTCCATCGCAATATTAATCTATACGGGGCATAGAGGCGGTGGATATATTGGAAGATCCCCCCGATGTGATTGGTTTAGACACTGGTGGAGGTGGTGAAGTGATAAAAGAAGCCTGAAGATCTAACTGGATGTGATGTGGAGTGGGGCTTCTGATCGACGAACCCTGGGTGCTGGAGGGGAATGGGGGGAGGGGGGTGGTTGCATTGCTTTTTCCCTGAAATGACAACCGACAGCAGCAGAGAGTAACAGATTGGAAGTTTGAATACAACAACCAGACCAAGCCTTTTAAAAAGCTATTTTTTGTTTCATATTTCAAATGTTGAGCCTTGGGGAGCCCCGGTGGCATGGACCAACACAATATTCCTGAGTCCAGTCTTTGCTGTGTGTTACCCATCTCTCTCTCTCTCTCTCTCTCTCTCTCTCTCTCTCTCTCTCTCTCCTCATTCCTGTTGTTCACTGATGAAAGCAAAATGTTCTAAATTCTTAGAAAGCAAAGCAGCCTTGATTACTTTGTGTGATTTTAAATTGCAAAACATAAAGTTACATTTCATATTCGGCAAGTCAAGAATCTTCTTCGGAACTCTTATCTTTATGGACTCTTTTTTTGTGATGGAATTTTTATCTATTTTTTAAAACAAACAAGACAGTTTGTGCAGACCAGTTGGAGTATAGAAGACAACAAACAAAACAAAAAAGGATATACTAAAATATAAAAAGGTGCAGACAACATGCTACTAAAAACACCTGTCATTAAAAAAAGAAAAGAAGGGATTTCTGCTGTTGACATTTGTTATCTCCTCACAGTTGTAGGGTAGTGACCACATCAATGATTAATAAATGCATAACTGTCACAGTGAGCACCATATGCCTACTTGACAGGAGATGAGACAGTGAGTGTAGTTCTGTAAACTTTGGGCACTTGAAGAATGACGAAGCCCTCCAGCTGTGCATCCAGCTCCATCCATCTTCATGAAACGCTTGGTTAATCCAAACCCCTCTGGCCGACAGGAGTGTTGGCTGGAATGTTTTTCCAGCTGTTTATGCTTGTTTTTTTTCTTTCATAACTACACAAGTAGGGGATTAATCTCATAAAGAAACAATTAACAATCTTCTCTTTGTCACAGTACAACAGCTGGGATGACCCGGGCTGGGCGGCCTGCGGCCTCCGCGGCGGGATTTGTTAGTCATTTGTTGAGGATGGATTAACTTGGAAACGCCATTTAACTCTTACTGTAAACTCAGGGCCCCCGTATTAGGTCAGCGCGTTTTTCGCTGCGGAGACAGATGAAGTGGAATTTGCAGAGGATGTAAGGGTGAGTGGGGAGGAAGAGAGCAGGTAGTCCCCAGCTTTATGAATGAGCAATGATGAACTGCATCTGTTCTGCTCACAGCTTATTGTTGAAGTTGTTCGACACTGTAAAAGCTGTAAATGTAAAAGTGGTTCCAATGTGGGCCCATGTTGCTTTCTGTTGCTGTGGCGATGCTGGCACTTGTTGCATTACTGTGTGAACAACAGCTTTCTACTCTACTACTGATGGACTTATTTGTTTACAGATGTTATACAGACATCTCCATGTCTCCCACCAAACCCAACAAAATATAACTTACAAGGACTTATAATATATGATCCACAAATCTCATTATAATAATGTATCTTTTATTAGTCCCACAAGGGGAAAGTACAATTAATACTCTGTTGTTATTACACACACGCTTAGTACCTGTACATGCACTAATGGAGAGATGTCAGAGTGAGCAGTTGGGGGTTTGATTTTTTGTGATGTTTCTGTCATTCCTGAAAAAAAATGCAAAGAACATGAAGAGTTTCACATACTGATACTGGAGCTGCTGAATCATTTGTCATGCTACAGTAATACAGAGTAGAGAGCTGGTGTGTAAACACAG
The DNA here is from genome assembly GCA_013375575.1 of Percina caprodes. Classification (NCBI taxonomy): domain Eukaryota; kingdom Metazoa; phylum Chordata; class Actinopteri; order Perciformes; family Percidae; genus Percina; species Percina caprodes. Next base: position 729,253 of record JABXJD010000283.1, on the reverse strand, counting down.
TGGAGGATGCATGAGGTCATACTTAAGTTTTAATATCCCAAACTGTTTTATTTCAGTTACAACTAGCTTACAACTATACTATTATTTTTTAGACACCTTGGACACACAAAGGCAGGCAGGCCATCGCATTTCCCCTACAACTTGCGTCCTTCCTTCCCTGGTTCCTTGCGTTCCAATTTATGTTATTCTGTCCTGTTTCTCTCTGGTAATACATGTCTCTGTGTTGATGACAGCAGCTTCCTAAATGTGTTGCTCATTTTAATATTAGGGAGCTGAAAGCCAACTGAAACTGAAGACATCTGCAAGTTTTGAACTCTTTCACAACTGTTTCCTTGGGCACTTTGTGCCTCATGTGAGTTCAAATGATGCTGTGGTAAATCTCTCTGGTAAATCCCATAATAGCTACTCACAACTCCCTGCAAGTATCCAAAGCAGTAGTTGGCAACTCCGTGTTTTCAGCTGGCCAGTTTAGATCGGCGGTTTGGAATATTAAGCACTAACTGGCTGCATTGGTTGGCCGGATCATTTCTACCCAGCTGTCCACAGGGGATCAGGGGATAATTTACCCGTTCAACACATGGCCCACACTTTGATGTGCACACCACCATGGTAACAACCTCAACTAGCTTCAGCGTGTAGAAAAACTGCCCTGGGACACACTGCGAGCAGAACCAGCTCACACTTTAAACACTGAAATGATATTGATACGCCTGGGGTGAAGTACCAAAATATATGTTGGCATGTCTGCAGTCCTTCATGCTAATTGATTATGCCAGAATATCATACTGGGGAAAATGTTGTGATGGTTGTTCCCATTAAAAATGTCCACCTCCTGTACACCAGAAGCTTATTTTGGAATAAGGAAGGAAGGTCACACAATATATATATATATATATATATATATATATATATATATATATATATATATATATATATATATATATATATATATATATATATATATATATTCAGAAGCTCAGTTTTCATTTACAGGTTATGGATATGTCGTTCCATGAACACCTAGACGATGTCTTGGTATTGTTGCTGTACATACATCATCTGGACGACACTGTGGGGTTATCAGGTTTGCGAGCCAGACAACCTTTTGGCTCACAGTAAGTCATTATGAGTAGCTTGTGGTTCACAGTGGAGTGTTCCCAGGTGTAACCGGAGTAAATTTTATAACTATGACTAACTAACTATTTATGAGCTTTTGTTGGACGCCACACTGGAACCCTACCTGAACCTTGGGCTACAGTCTCTGTTTCCTTTGAGACCTTTTCTACTGTGGCTCCTCAGGAGATGCAACACAACGAGAGCTGAGCAGACACTGGCAAAACACACACTGTACCTGTGCAAGGACAGGCATCCACAAACTCCCACCTGACAGGCCAAACATGTCTGATTTACGTCTCTCACACTGGCCTTGATCTTGATGTTTTCATCCAGTGGTAGAAATAATTAGCACTGACATTTGTTTTTGCATCAACATTCCAAAGTTGACAAGTTGTTTCCCTCAGACTGAAAATGCAATGACCATGTGTGTTTGCGCTGCCGTTTCCCACGCTACTTTTGCTTTTCACGGTTGCCTGCGACCTTTAAAATCTACCCATGCGCGCACCTTTCGCACATATGTTCGACAGTTTGTGTCATCTCCAGAAAGACGCAAACTGAAAAACACATGGTTGCTATGTAGCTCCCTCTCAGACTCTGCAACATGCACTGAAATGTGGCACACAACTGCAAACTGTCTGCACCCACCAGGCCCTCATGCATGTTAGTCTGAGTCTAACATGAGCTTTCTGCACACAAGCTGACACATACTGAATGAAAAAAAAACATTCATGACATTTCAAAACTTACTGTGAACTGAGTACTGTGTATGCTAAACCTGCAGTTTCAACATAAATAGACAGTTTCATTGATTTGTGCTGTATATATGCTTCTTGGTGGTTGATTAAATCATACCTGATTACTAAGCCTTTCCACATTTCCTGATCTAAATTAGTAGATACAATTAAAAGTGCTTCAATTATCTATCATTATCTATTTTCCTGTGTTCCTACATTTTAAATCTTCCTCACTTTGGGAGCTTCCATTTTCACGAGTGTCTTTCTTTCTGTCCCTGTAAGTTATATTCTGATTACTTCCCACATGTACCCCTGCATCTCTTCCTTGTAGACTGCCTTTTTATATGAAGGTCTACTGTAACTTTGCTAAATTAGACTCACAGCTTAACCACAATGGCCTGACTGATGTTTTAGCATGGGCAGACAAACCTCAAATACATCCCTAAAATGCTGAATCTAAATCTTTTTTAAGACTTTGGTACAACTTTAAAACAACCTGCCTCAACCTGCAACTGAATTTAATGGGTGACATTTGGCAGAGAGACCAAAAACTTGTAACATGCTGGACTGGCAGTTCTTTGAGGAGTCAATGATGGGTTAATCCTTGTATTCTGTCTGAGTAAAGATATTTATACAAATTGTGGAGAGTAATGCTCCTCCATTGTAGAAGACTCAATGTAAGACTGTTCTGTAAAAAGCAGAGGAGAATATCGTTTTGCTTTTATTTGATAGAGTAGATGAGAAAGAGAAAGAGAAATGACACGCTCCACGGGTCCCAGGCCAAAGTTGGTCCCAGGATGTTGTGATTAAAGCGTCAGAAAGTGACACCAAGAGTACTGACCAAGCACGTTTGAATATTCATTTATAATTTAATTTATACTCTTTATTGATCCCCTTTGGGGAAATGACAATCAATCAACACTACTGTTGTTATTACACACTACACACAGGCCTGAACTACACACACATGCTGCATCCAATACATGCACTAATGGAGACATGTCAGAGCGTGGGGGCTGCCAGTGCTGGATCCTGGGTGGTTGGAGGGGGTTCCATGCCTTTTCTCAAGAGCACCTGGCAGTGCCCAGGAGGTGAACTGGCACCTCTTCAGCTACCAGTCCACACTCCGTATTCTGGTCTCGAACCAGCGACCGTCTGGTTCCCAACCCAACTCTCTATGGACTGAGCTACTGCCCCCCCACAAATGTGACATTAAAGGAGACTTTTTGCGTCAATAATAAATGCCTCCTGACAGCATCGTTTTTTGACACGCTGGGAGGGAGAATGTCTTGTAAAGACATGTAGAATATATTCAACTTGTGCAATCTAGGCCATGTTGGTAACGAGGGATTTCAGAAGGATTCCTGTAGTTTACTGTAGCTGGTGTACAGCCATTGACTGAGATGCAATGATCGGCTCGTCATGAGCCGATCATCATCATTGTCATCGTCTTCGCAGCACATGAAGAAGATGATGATCCCCTGTGAAAACCTTCTTTGAGTCAGACGTCTTCCCAAGACAGTGTAGGTGTCTGCACAGTGCTCACTCCTGCCACATTCATGTGGTTGGAGGCAACCAGGCAAAAGCGTCTCAGCGTCAATCATACAGGTGCGTGTTGTGTTTACCCAAGTCCCACAGCGAGAAGTGTCAGTCTCCATACACAGGCTGTATTCGTAGCAGCTTTGTCTGCTGACAGGAGGAACAGTGTGACAAAACAGCAGGGAGATTGGCATCCATCTCGGCCCCCCAGGCGCTCTGCTTGACGCTGTACACATCGCTGGATGCTTTAAATTCCTCGCCCTAAAAGAACTGTCTACCTGATCTTCCTCCAAACCTTGTTCAGTCTTCTGACTGGAAAGCTGTCAGAGTGCAGTTTTTTTTTGTCATACAGTATGGTGGATATTTTGACATAGGTGAAAGAAGGGGTCTGCGTGGATACTGTTCAGAGCAATGTACGTCCAAAATGATGCGACTATAAGATATTCTTTTACACAGGAATGAAGGCCTCCTGCAGTGAAGCTCACATTTCCTGATCTTTCCTCTGCTTACTGTCTCTCTCTCTCTCTCTCTCTCTCTCTCTCTCTCTCTCTCTCTCTCTCTCTCTTCTCTCTCTCTCTCTCGCTGTCAATCACTCACACACACACACACACACACACACACACACACAAATGTAAAAGTTAAGCATAAGATTTCTTTCCCCACCATTAGACCTGCCTGCAAAGTCAGATCAAGCAGATGGCAAGTGCTTAGCATAAAGGGCTTGAAACTGAATCTGTGGGGCACCTGCACCACAGAGGCCAGGCTTCAAGTGAAAACCAATACCGTCCCTTCAAATGTGACCAGGAAACCAGAGCACTAATAGCCCCTCGACAATGGACAAACTGGGAGAGATCGGCTTGGCTTCTCTCTCTTTTGGAATCAGCATGAAAGAGGTGATTATGGCGTTTGGTGTGGAGCTGGTAGGATAGCATCTGTATGGACACGGCCTGAAGGAGTTGTATGGACATAAGGTCATATTTCTTCTTACGTAATACTTTACACATGTCACTGGTACAGACGGAGTAATACTCTTGACCTCAAACTTGGGCATTTTACAGATTTGGTTTGGAGAGTGCATAATGTCACACTCGGTATGATGATGCTGCTCTGCCAGAGTAACTAGCAGAAACTAAAGCAGTCGGGGTTTCGGGCAATGACAGATAGTGGATGGGTAAGGCCGTGGTCAGACCGACGGTAGCAATGCACCAAAAAAACTTTATCATTACAATTCCTTTCAATGGGAGGCATACACTTTGGGCATGACATTTCATTCCAAACTACAAACATAAAGGTCATGGTGGTGCTGGAGGAAAAGTCAGGGGATCACCAAAATTAGGATTCGTCCTCTGGGGACCATGAACATCTGTACAACATTCCTTTTTAATCTGTTGAATAGTTGTAGAGGTATTTAAGTCTGGACCAACTCACAGACTAACAATGTCATCTCTAGAGCCATGACGCAAGCTAGCATGGCTAAAATACACCGGCCTAACCAACCAGTCTAAATGGGAATTTAGACTCTACTCTATTTTTATGAGTATACACTGTGTATATACTGTATGAGTATGTATATTTATAAATAGTATGTATATATGTATATATATATGTATATACTGTATATGTATATATACAGTATGTATGTATGTACATATGTATATATTTTAAAGCAATAGAGTATGTATGCTTTATAAGTTACATATACAGTAGCCACTCTTTTAAGATCATTCGGATTTGAACTACATTTGAACCTGTTTTTGTTTTTACCATAACATCTATTTCTCTCTATCTATGTATCCATCCATCTATCCATATATGTCTTTTTTAACCAAACCAGAATTCATTAATTTGTGATTTACACACCGTCAGGAAGGCAGTGCGCCAATTATGCGTTCCGGCTCCCAGGCCACTCCCAGTCATTCAGGCTTAGCCCCTTTAGAGGAGAGAACCTCAGGCTTTAGTCCTTATTCTGTCCACAGATTTGGAAAAGACACAGCCCCATATGCCTCATTGTGTGCTGGATTAGACCTGCCTCCATTCAGCTGAACCTTGAGAGTAACCCCTTGTCCGCCTCTCCGCCATTGGAAGCAAACCAATTAGAATCAATTGGCTGTATTCTCTGGGGTGATTAGCATACATGCTTTGCTTGTGGAGCTTTGACGGTTATTGAAGCTGTCCGGTTTGAGTGCCGTGTGTATGGCTGCTTCGCCACCTCGCTAACCACGGGTGAAAATAATGAGGACTAATGAGCCGGTTTGAAATGGGAAATTGAAAAAAGGCTATGAATCTATGTGTCATAAATGTGTGTTTCAGAAAGATTTCTCAGTGAGGTGATTATGAATGTCTGAGATAGGAGACTGAATGTCTCTGTTTTATTTATACAAACCTAGAAAGAGTCAAGATTTGATAAGTTTTATTCTAAAATGAAATCAAATATCCTACACTGAAGAGAATGTCCAATTCTGAATAAAGCTTCCAAGTGTCTAACAACATTATGGCAAGGATCCCTACAGAGATAGATCTTTTTAAAACCTTGTTGAGACCTTTTGGCTTAACCAGAAACAGCTCTGAAGTCGCTAGCGCTAAATCCACCAGACTTTAAAAAAACAATACTTTTAGTGTGTATAGAGCCAACATATTCTCACATGTAAATGAGTAAACCAACCAAAACCACAGTTGTGATGGTTGGAAAAGTGAAAACAAGACCAAAAACGTATTTTTATTATTTTATTTTGTTTCTGTATACTTTGAAGAAAATGTATTGTACAATGCTAAAATGATTGATGAATGAATAATTTTGATGTTTAAAAAAAGGATCTTACTCTTTAAGAGAAAGGTTGACTTCCTTAGAAATCCTTTCCATAATGTTGTCAGACACATAGAATATTAATCTGAGTCTGTCAGCAGCAAAACGAGTCCTTTTGTGAAGGTAAATACAAGCTGGACAGTTGCCCCATTAACTTCCATTGGAGCTTGTTTCTCCGCTGCCGACTGCAGCGATCTCTCTTAATACTCAAAGATTATTGTTCCCATCAGTCTCTTAGACACAGAAACATAGGAACATAGTGTCCAGGTTGAACAATTTCAAAGTTACTCTTTAAGTGATTGTGTGATATCCAATATGGATACAAATACAATAAGACTAACTTAGAGCGCTTGACTTGAAAGAGCTGGTCAACATTTTGTCAATGGCAGATAATGGAGAGTTCCTCCAGTCACACATACTCCATTGTAAGTGTTTCAATACATAGTACGGATGGACCTAATAATACTAATTAAAAAAACATTATGGTATACAATTTTCAGTCACAGACATTGTTTTCTTAGACAGTTCGGTAATTAAACCAATTGTATTTCCTCCAGCAATGGATGAATGTCATTAAATGCTAAACTGCCAAAGGGTATTAACTGGAAAACTAATGACCCGCTAATTAAAAGACAATATTGCTTCCACTGAATACAAAATGTGTCAATAACACAAAAGTCATTTAAAAAAGGAGCCTTTAGCTCATTGCATGGCAAAGCCTTCACATTGACTGGGATCTGTGCAGGCTGATAATGTGGATCCAGTGGCCTCTGGCAGAAATGCAGGCATAATGAATCATGGGAGCCCTCAAGAGGATAGTCCAATGGATGTTTTCCAGCTGATCTTCATTAGCCACCATCCAGCTGAAACATCTGTCACTGGAGTGCTTGGCACTGTCCCATGGTAATTAGTGAGCGGCCTGCAACAGGTTCGGCTGGAAGATAAACAGGATGCAAGCAGAGTCGAAGGCATACACACAGCAGCTCTGAATGGGCACAGCCAATCAGATAGCTTCAGCTGACTGAGTGTATGTGCGCACATGTCGACACTCACACACAGGCTCATAAATGTGAAACTTTACATCCTCACGGTGTGTATTATTACATCTTGAAACATACAAAACTGGGTGCACAGTGCATCTGTTCTATAGGCTACTACTGAAAATAGGACTTTAAGTTCAATGTCTTTGTTGCTCATACACATGGCAGCAAGAAGACATAGCTACACATTGCATACCTGTGTGTACACACACACACACACACACACACACACACACACACACACAGAAATAGTCTCTTACTGTATTTACTAATGTGATGGGTTTGTCAGCAGCCTAGCCTGCTTTATGATCCCTATTCAGCTCGTTGATCTCTGTTCAATCAGCTTCTATCTGTTGGTCTGTGAATAACAAAAAAGTACACAAAAGTCCAATTTGGCATGAAGTGTTCTTAATCTTCCCCCCTCACTATATTCACGATAATTATGTTGTCAGCAGCAAGTTAATCGCAGAAATCAGAAATTTGCCTTTGAATTTGTTGTCTATCATATACTGTTTTCACAGTTTCATATTGCTTCCAATAAATTCTTACAGTTTTTTACAGTTGCTTACAGACTCTACACACAATTCCCAAAACTGCACACACAAAGTGCCTCAGATATTCAAAATAAAGCATTTGCATCAAATCACAAACATTTTTGGATATACCATGTACACACTGTGGTTCTAAATCTAAAGCCCTTGTGTCTTTCATAGGCTTATATCTACATCTACAATAATCTAGACTGAAAATAATCTTACAATGTTACAGTCAAACAGAAAATATTTCATTGGGAAAACATTTGTAAGAGTAGAACGAAGACAACAAAACTACAAATATACAGTATGTAAACCAACAGTGTCATTTCTAGAGTAAAGAATATGTGTGTGTGTGTGTGTGTGTGTGGTTGATTTGTAATGCTGAAATAGTCATTAGGTAGTTGCCTGCTCTCATTTCTGAAGGTTTGAAGTATGGAGGCCACTGTAAAGCTGCTCAAGATGGGCTTCTCTCATTGGTCAATCCGGGGTGGATCACATGATGAGATGATGATCTCTTCGTTTTTGTCCTGTCTCTCCCTCCTCCTCCTCCTCCTCCTCCTCCTCCTCCTCCTCCTCCTCCTCCTCCTCCTCCTCCTCCTCAATGTTGTTCCATGTTTCTCCCTCTTCCTCCTCCTCATTGTTGTCCCCTGTCCCCTCCTCCTCCTCCTCCTCCTCCTCCTCATTGTTGTCCCCTGTCTCCTCCCCCTCCTCCTCGTTGTTGTCCCCTGTCTCCTCCTCCTCCTCCTCCTCCTCCTCCAACTCCTCATTTTCCTCTGTCTCTCCCTCCTCCTCCTCTTGCTCTCTGACTATTGTTGGCATCCACTGTTCCAAACAGGTAATCTGACCTTTGACCTATGTATAGGTCTATACTAAAGCTGTGATTGCCTCCTCCTCCTCCTCCTCCTCCTCCTCCTCCTCCTCCTCCTCCTCCTCCTCCTCAATGTTGTTCCATGTTTCTCCCTCTTCCTCCTCCTCATTGTTGTCCCCTGTCTCCTCCTCCTCCTCCTCCTCCTCCTCCTCCTCCTCCTCCTCCTCCTCCTCCTCCTCCTCCTCCTCCTCATTGTTGTCCCCTGTCTCCTCCCCCTCCTCCTCGTTGTTGTCCCCTGTCTCCTCCTCCTCCTCCTCCTCTTCCTCCTCCAACTCCTCATTTTCCTCTGTCTCTCCCTCCTCCTCCTCTTGCTCTCTGACTATTGTTGGCATCCACTGTTCCAAACAGGTAATCTGACCTTTGACCTATGTATAGGTCTATACTAAAGCTGTGATTGGTTAGTGTTCAGTTGAGCATAATGTGTTGGCACATGTGAGGAGTGTGTGTGTGCCCTGGTAAATAAGTGTAACATTTTGTGTGGTTAGATTTGTGTGTCTTAGGTAGAGAATTGTGTGAAGTGTTTAAAAAAAGTGTTTAATGCAATTAAAAAGTGAGTGAAAGGCTGAGAAATAGCTATCTTATGATTTTGGACATTTGGTGTGTGGTTTGGAGTGAGAGGTTTCAAAAATCGTGTGACATGTAAAGATTTTGTTGTAAATATCTGTAACTGTAGTACTGTGTACAAATGAGAAAAAAATTGCCATAATTGAGAGTTAAGGTATTGTGCAAAGCATGATCCCCTAAACTGCCAAATTAGTTACATTGTGGCTCATGCCAAGAAGCAAAATATGTAATCAAAGAAACATATTACGTCTCCAAAGTAATTAATGTAGTAGAAGAGTATAGCCCTACAGTTACAATATAGCTGGTACTGGAAGTAGACTGTTGTATAAGCAACACATTAGCCTATGTCAGCTAATAAGAGCTACAATAGATAGTTGACTTTTGAGTTTGTATTAAAGCACTCACCTGTTGTCATATTTAATAACTCCAGATCAAAACAGTGCACTCAAGAAACTGAAACATTGACTTTAATTTAATTTAATATATCAACAGGTTCCACATATTTTTATTAGGTTAGTTAAAAACAAAAATATTAAGGTCATTTAATTTAATTAATTTATGTTACAGTAACACAATAATTGTTAATTCAGCCAATTAATTTTTTTTTAACTTTAGATTAGCAGAGGAAACTGTTATAATGAGGTCCTCCATTGATTATAGGCCATTCATAACCTTTTTAATTCATGGATTTCATGGACTTACAGTGTCCGTTAAGATGCATGAATAAATAAATTATGAATGCAAAAATCGAGATGCTCCAACCTTGTTCAGTGTTTTAGCATGATAGGGTGGAGCGATGAGCGTAGCCCTTCCAGAGGCTTAGAAATCCGGCCTTGAACTTAGGTGACTTTTCTGAGACTTTTGCACAGATAAATCCATAACTATACATTTATTTCGTCCACTTTTTGTATGAAAAGCAATGTTTCACCGACAGGTGCCGCTATCTTGGCTTCAGCCTGTCTTGACTGCTGGCTGTGTCGACCAATCACATGAAGTCATGTCAGGGAACAGGAAGCTTGCTCGCCCAGTAGATGAGCCCAAACTAATACAAGCAAGAGGTCTTTGTATAAGTGTGTGTGTGTGTGTGTGTGTGTGTGTGTGTGTGTGTGTGTGTGTGTGTGTGCAATACAATCACCATGCTCTAAAATACTATAACTTAGGTATTTTTACTGGTGCAAACGCAGGCATATAGTATACAGAACACTGTTCATAATGTCACAGCAGATAGATCTTATGAAGGATTTGAAGGATGAAGTTAAAACATATAACATATAATTTAGAAAAGAAGACAAAAGCACACTTTTAAGATAAGATAGCTATTTTCTCCTTTTTTTAGCAAGGGATTACTCATTGTGTTTTTAGGGTACAGTGTGTTTTTTTTTTTTTTTTTGAGCTAAGGAGAGCTTTCTGTTGATTGTGTTGAAGTGGTTGAGAGCTGACCCCTCACCCCCCGCCCCCACCTCTCTGTCAGATTCCCCCCATCGCTGCTCTCCTCTCAGGCAGCAGCACAAAGAAGCAGCAGAGCGCGACGAGAGCTAAAAACCAGAAATTCCTATTGAACAATACACACACACACACACACACACACACACACACACACACACACACACACACACACACACACACACACGTAGGCTAAACACACACTTAAAAACCTCTTTAAGAACCCAGTGTGGAGTGCCACATACCTGAGCTGAAAGTAAAATGGATGTCAGGATCAACCAGGGAGGCTTTAACTCTGAGAGGTCCTCTAATGGATGTCATTGTCAGGTCAAAAACATGTTGGTTTAGAAAATTAATGTGTGTGTGTGTGTGTGTGTGTGTGTGTGTGTGTGCGTACTTAAGTCAGTGAATGGGCAATGAAGAATGAACTCAACATTATTCAACATGTGGTGAATATATTTTTCCTTTTTGTGTGTCAAATTCACCAAATTTCTTCTTAATTGGTGGCAGTAGCTCAGTCCTTTATTGATCCCATTGAGGATCAATAAAGAGTAAAATTAAGTTATTAAAAGTTATTTTCTAATCTATTTCTAGGTGGCTACAAGACACCCAGTGTCAGTAAGTGTATTGAATGAAATATATAAGCATGTATTATATTATAGGTAATTCATACCATATGAATTACATAGTACAGGAATTACAAAAATGTTGCAGCTTAAAGTGAAATTTTTAAATAGTTACTATGGAGCTCAAGTTTCGAGACCCATCATTGGGTTTGAGCTGTAACTGTATTTACTTTTTAGGATAATAAAATGTCAAATTTCAGGATAAACTGCTGGTGTATTGTCCTTATGCATATTCAATACAAGAAATATAACTTGCGCATTACATAAAAAGGAAATAAATTAAAATGTATACAATGAAATTAGCATTTCTGTCCTTCTTCTGTGCCTGCCACCACCATGTAGAATAGTTTAAACAAACTGCAGCTTTCATATCTTCAGGAAAAATGGACAAAAATGGCTGCGTCTTCATGAAATCGTTAATTACAGTAAATCCCATTGCACTGAATTTGACACAACCACAGTTGAAGAATAGAATAGAATAGAATGGAATGGAATTACTTCATTGTCATACACATGTGTAATACCTGTGCAATGAGATTAAATGCAATCCCTTTCCAGTGTCAACAAGAAGGAATAAAATATAACTAGTGCAAAAAAAAGGGGGGGGGGAGGTCCACAGTTCCAGAGATGACTATATACAAATAGTAAAATAGTAAAGACAGATAAATATGGTTTGTATACACATTATGAAAACAATATTACACAGTAGTACACAGTTGAGCTTATTGCTGAGAGTACAGTCCATCTGAGCCAATCCAATGAATCTTTAAGTGAAAGAAAAGATTGAATTAATACAGCAATACAGTAATAGCAGATTTATTTAACTTCTTTGATAAAATGAGATTTTAGGACTCAAAAAGACTTTGTGCACAATAATTTTCAGTTTTCTGTTATCACACAAAGGAATGTTTTGTTGACAGAAAGCATGACCTTCCAATAACCATCCATCAGCCTCGTGTTGGCTTCCCGTCGACCTGCACCTTTGTGTTTTTCTGGGTCAAAATTTCAACATTTTGATGGTTTTTTTCTACACTTTTCTCAACATTTTTGTAGACTCTTTTTCAATTTCTTTTGTCACTTTTATAATGTTTTTGTAGATTTTTAACAAGGTTTAAGGTCACTTTTTCCGATGTTTTTCTCTCCTTTTTCAAATTTTTCTGTCATTTTTTTTAATCACAATTTTGTCACTTTTTTCAGTGTTTTAAAAAAACTCTTTATTCACTTTTTCAAACGTTCTTTGGTCATAGGTGTGATATAGAAAGTGTTCTGTAAACGGGTCCAATTTGACGCGAGGACAACAGGAGTGTTAACCTCTGTGTCATTACTGCAACCAGTAGCCTAATAAATAACCTGCTTAGCTGGCCCTGGAAGGTACCACATCTCTGTGTAGAAAAGAACCCGATGCCCCCAACAAGCACAGGAAGCCTTCATCTCAAATAAACAAAGTGTGGAATGATGGGAGATCCTTATCGAGATACGCATAGACATACACAAGGAACAGACAAAAGCAAACAAAAAAATGCCACACAGTTTAGCTAAGGCGGGCAAGCAGACACACGCCCTGACCTCCTCCTCGCTAAATAATCAGCTGTGGAATCTGCAACACAAATCTGAGCATAAAGCCCAGACCGGTGGCGGCCATCATTTTTCAATCTGCTCGATAAATCAGCGAGGGAGGAAACCACAAAAAGTTAATTAAGATAGGCAGCAGTCACTGAGATTCAGGAGATTAGCTTGAAATATTTGGCATTCGGAGGTGCTGGTGTGAGAAGACAGGCAGAAGATTGCTAGAGGAGAAAAGTCAGTAAGTATCATCAGGAAAATGTACTTAAAGTATTAAAAGTACAAGTACTCAATACAGAGGAATCCTCCCATGTTAGAAAGTATAAAGGACCCAACCAGCTGTGTGTTTACTGGTCTCATCAACTCAGCTGGACCTGGAGGCCGGTATATTGTTGCTAGGTTACTTTATAATAAAACATGTGTTTAGTGTGCCAAATATTAATGTGGAAAGTAACTAGTAACTAAAGTAACTAGTAACTAAAGTAACTAGCAACTAAAGCTGTCAGATGAAAGTAGTGGAGTAACTAAAGTAACTAGTAACTAAAGTAACTAGTAACTAAAGCTGTCAGATGAATGTAGTGGAGTAACTAGTAACTAAAGTAACTACTAACTAAAGCTGTCAGATGAATGTAGTGAAGTAACTAAAGTAACTAGTAACTAAATATTTCAAATGATTGTAGTGGAGTAACTAAAGTAACTACTAACTAAAGCTGTCAGATGAATGTAGTGGAGTAACTAAAGTAACTAGTAACTAAAGCTGTCAGATGAATGTAGTGAAGTAACTAAAGTAACTAGTAACTAAAGTAACTAGTAACTAAATATTTCAGATGATGTAGTGGAGTAACTAAAGTAACTAGTAACTAAAGTAACTAGTAACTAAATATTTCAGATGATGTAGTGGAGTAACTAAAGTAACTAGTAACTAAAGTAACTAGTAACTAAAGCTGTCAGATGAATGTAGTGAAGTAACTAAAGTAACTAGTAACTAAAGTAACTAGTAACTAAATATTTCAGATGATCGTAGTGGAGTAACTAAAGTAACTAGGAACTAAAGTAACTAGTAACTAAAGCTGTCAGATGAATGTAGTGAAGTAACTAAAGTAACTAGTAACTAAAGTAACTCTTAACTAAATATTTCAGATGATTGTAGTGGAGTAACTAAAGTAACTAGTAACTAAAGTAACTAGTAACTAAAGCTGTTAGATGAATGTTGAGGAGTAACTAAAGTAGAATATTTCTCTCTGAAACGTAGTAGAAAGTAGGCATGAAAAGAAAAGACTCAAGTAAAGTACAAGTACCTCAACATTTGGACTGAAGTACAGTAGTTGAGTAAATGTCCTTAGTTCCACCACTGTCAAAAAGTTAAAATAAAAATAAAAAAAATACTACTAATAATAATAATTATCTGCAAGAGAATTTATTACTCAAACGTCTTTTTTTGGAGCAATGTGAATGGTTAGACATTCTTCCGGCATGCAGTAATGTCGCCTCTCACTACACGCCAGAAAATGAGCAGCTAGTCTGGCCCTCTGTATAATTTAGAATGGTAGTTTGTTATTGCATGACTGTGATTATGAGTAACACACAGGCTCGCTCCTCCAGGAGATTAGTCTATTCCTTCTATCCAGCGTTGAGCCAGGCAGACACCCAGATCCCACTGATTAACTGAGACACAGGAAGCCAGCATGTAAACACAGAGGAAGACAAGCAGGCTACTGTCGGGCGCTGTATCTGTCTTTATGTGGTGCATTATGCTTTGTGTGCTATTGGTCTTCTTGAACCATATATCAGATGGCGCTTTGACAAAGGAGACGGGTTGACGGTGGTGTCATTTTGTTTGATACACTACCAAGGCAAATGCTAGCTGCAATTATAACACTGTTGTCAATTTTAACAGATCACTTCATATTTCTAAGTATGCAGTTAAACTAAGAAGACAACTTAAAAGCTTTTTGATAGTAATACATGTCTATTACATTCAAGCCATTGCCAAATGAGTTTCTACAAAGATAATAAAAGGTGCCCTGCTACACGTATTTCATGACTTTATTGTAATGTCTGAAGTTCTACCATGTACTCTGTAACTTGGTTACCGTGGTTACCTTTTTTCAAGCCATTCCAGCGTGGTATAGAAAGCCTGCAGGAAGACTCAGCTCTGTTTGGGCCAGTTCTCATTAATATTTAACCAGCTAAGCTGCTTGAATCTGATTGGCTAACAGTTAGCCAATGAGAGCCTGGCTATCAGTATCCTTTACCCAGCTCATGAATAGTAATGAGCTCAGGCAGCATGACATCAGACTGACCAGCTGTTGTGATTGGCCTGATTTCTCCTCTTATTTCTTTCCAGTGGCTAGAGCTGACAGAGGAGGTAACAGTTCATCTTCACATTCACCACATAACACACACACACATATGGACCGAACATATTAAAAACATGCAAGTAAAAATGGTTGTCTGTGGCAGGGCATCTTTAGGACTCCACACAACTCTCTGGATTTCTCAGTATGACTGTGTTCAGAAGATCGTGGCGTCCAGTGACTTTCCTAACTCAATTGAAGATAATGACCTCTTCTGAAGAGGGAGACAGAAACAATGCACTAAGCAATACACAAGTAGGACTGTCAGTGTGTAAGGTTTCGGGTTGGTAGTTTGAGCCCCAGCTCTTCTCTTCCAGAATGTCCAAGTGTCCTTGGACAGGACACTGAATCAGATACTGTATTAGGGGACAACTAAGGTCTATATAAAAGCATCTAAAGAGCACCATGTCATAGGACCTTTATAGACAAAAATGTCGTGGTGAGCTGTCAATTATGTGCAGGTGTAAAGAACCTATCCACATCTAAGAGAAGCAATTCAAGTCTTATGAAGCACCTGTTGAAGCAACATACTTCGACAAAGCTAGTAGCAAAAGACCCCGCCACACGGATGCTGAAGGCGCCATTCCATAAAAACAACACAAGCTAGATTTTACACAGACTGCAGTGCAGCCGATGAGCCAGTCAGAGCCCAATACATGGATTGCCAGGTATGTTGTCAATGACATGCATACTCTGTCAACTGTCGTTGCTTCAGGCAACTAATAAGCAAAATTCCAGTGACAAATGGAGGCTCGGGGCAAATGTACGGAAGACGTTTTCCAGCTATTTAGACAGATAATATGCTAAAATGCAGGTCGAGCTAAAGAAAACATTTGAGAGTTTACAACATGTCTCTAAATGAACAATGTTAAATGACTGAGTCAGTTGTTATTTCATTGCAAGTATTAAAGGGACTTTTGCAAAACTGCTTGATTTGAAGGCCTGTTGTCCTGTTGATTACTATAAATAGGTCTAAAAATGATGGTTATTGTGATTGACTGTTCAGTACTTCTCATATTTCCATTTAAAAAGCAGATAATAAAGTAACTTCATTGTTACTTTCCCTACTAAGTAATCACTGTTGATATACAGGAATTGACAAACAAATTCAATTGCTTTTCAAATAAGTAAATGTAACTAATTACTAATTTTCAGTAACCTGCCCAAAATTGCAAGGGACTATTCTTTAATATTGGTAATCTTATTTTTAATGTTTAAAGGTCCCATGGCAAGACAATTTCCCTTTCTGAGGTTGTTTAACGTCAATATGTGTTCCCCCAGCCTGCCTGTGGCCCCCCAGTGGCTAGAAATGGAGATAGGTGTAAGCCGAGCCCTGGGTATCCTGCTCTGCCTTTGAGAAAATGAAAGCTCAGATGGGCTGATCTGGAATCTTGCTCCTTATGAGGTCATAAGGGGCAAGGTTACCTCCCCTTTCAATGCTTTGCCCGTCGAGAGAATTTGCCGCTCCCCCCATGAGAGAGAGAGAGACATCATGGATTTCAAACGAGCAATGTAGCAGTTGGTCAAGGCCACACCCCTAGCCTCCACCTTGCCCCCCCCCCTCTCCTCCTCAATAGCATTTAAATATACAGACTCAGAAATGGCACATACTAAGGAAAGCTCAATGTGGGACTGGCACTAGTGGCTGGAATTCTGGACCAAGGCTGAATTTTGGGAAAGAGACTTCAGATACAGTATTAGGGGACCACTAAGGTCTATATAAAAGAGACTTCAGATACAGTATTAGGGGACCACTAAGGTCTATATAAAGAGACTTCAGATACAGTATTAGGGACCACTAAGGTCTATATAAAAGAGACTTCAGATACAGTATTAGGGACCACTAAGGTCTATATAAAAGAGACTTCAGATACAGTATTAGGGGACCACTAAGGTCTATATAAAGAGACTTTAGATACAGTATTAGGGACCACTAAGGTCTATATAAAAGAGACTTCAGATACAGTATTAGGGACCACTAAGGTCTATATAAAAGAGACTTCAGATACAGTATTAGGGGACAACTAAGGTCTAATATAAAAGAGACTTTAGATACAGTATTAGGGGACCACTAAGGCCTATATAAAAGAGACTTCAGATACAGTATTAGGGGACCACTAAGGTCTATATGAAAGAGACTTCAGATACAGTATTAGGGGACCACTAAGGTCTATATTAAAGAGACTTCAGATACAGTATTAGGGGACCACTAAGGTCTATATGAAAGAGACTTCAGATACAGTATTAGGGACCACTAAGGTCTATATAAAAGAGACTTCAGATACAGTATTAGGGACCACTAAGGTCTATATAAAGAGACTTCAGATACAGTATTAGGGGACCACTAAGGTCTATATTAAAGAGACTTCAGATACAGTATTAGGGGACCACTAAGGTCTATATAAAGAGACTTCAGATACAGTATTAGGGGACCACTAAGGTCTATATAAAAGAGACTTTAGATACAGTATTAGGGACCACTAAGGTCTATATAAATGAGCCTTCAGATACAGTATTAGGGGACCACTAAGGTCTATATAAAAGGATCCAAAAAGCACCATGTCATACATTTAACTGACACCACTTGATAAATAATACCTTTACTTGACTTAAAATCTCAGTTCATCTTATAGCCCAGCAGAATAAAACATGGCAAGCAGCATTACTAAAGGATGAAGGTATTTGTCTTGGTGCAGACCTCTATTAATTACTGACACATACATTCACACTCACAGGAGACGTACACTCCCTCTGAATCTCCATTTTGCTAAATTCCCCTTGCGCTGAAAATTCCACAAGTCAGGGAGTGAATGAATGCATCCCTATATGTCACCCCCTCCCTTTCCTGTCTCTGTTCCTCTTCCTCTGTGTGACTTCTGCATCTCTTAACGCCACCGAATCTCCTCTTGAACCCAAGAAACTACCATTTTTTATGTAGGTGCACTCTCGGACGCACCCGGTAGATTTATGTGAGGAATCCAGTGGGCTGTTTGATTCAGGAAGCTAAGGGGGATCAACGGGGGAACTAGAGGCTAACATACACACATACAGAGCTGTGTACACACATGAATGTAACACTTAGCACGCATATTCACACGTACAGGAAACACTAAACCGCAAATACCTACACGACACATATGTATTTACACACACAAACACACACACACACACACACACACACACACACACACACACACACACACACACACACACACACACAAACATGTAGAGGAAAGCTGTGTCCACAAGACAAGCATTCATGCATACAGGAAACACTCCACCACAAATGGCTGGAAACACACATACACACACACACACACACACACACACACACACACACACACACACACACACACACACACACACACACACACGGTCAGAGCTTATAAGACCTGATGAAGACACGTGTTCAACAAGTCCAACTCCAGTATCACTTCCTTCCTGAGGTTCACCGCAAACATTGGGCAAAGGCCCACTGGCTCATTCATTGCAAAGCAGGGTTACTGTAAGGGTTGCCAGGTCAGTGGGAGGTAATGGAAGGGTTGCCAGGTCAGTGGGAAGTAATGGGCTGAAGATCTACGTGGCGTGTGATGGATGGGAAAGACAAATGGACAGAGACAGCACAAGCTCACAGAAACATACAAAGACACTTTGTCACTGTCACATGACACCAAAACATGCAAAGATACCTCACACGCACACACACACACACTTATACACACTTATACACACTTATACACACGTATACACATAGACACACATTAGAGGGGAAAGCCCAGAGAAGGAGGCTGAAGAGATTAGTTCATCATCCCTGGCGCTGACAGATCCTGCTGATGTGTGACCACAAAGCAAACAACCATCAATCTCTTCGCTCCGGGAGAAGAAGGCCGAAGGAGAGGATGGTTAAATGTTTTGCATGTGAAGGTCCAAACACTCAAGATTATTTAGCTTGACTTAAAGTGAGTACACGCAACCTACTGTGGTAATGCCTGAGTGGGTTTATTCATCAGGAAAAATGGCAGCTGTGGATTTTACTGTGAGTCGACAGTGAGAGAGGAAGTTCTGCTGTACGTACTATAACTGTGGAATGTGTGCGTGTGTGTGTGTGTGTGTGTGTGAGACTATGAGATATATGCAGGCCTTTCACTTTGGTGAAGGCGTGTGTTTGTATTTGAGTAAGGAGGTTTGGGAAATCCTGCACACAGCCCACTGATGTGTACCAACCTGGGCGCCCTCGTGATGCTGAAATACTAAGGCACACAACATGTTTGAGAGAAGAGGAAAACATTGTAATGTTTATGAGGCCAGCTTTTTTTCTGGATGGAGCACTTGCAGAGTACTGGTATTAAAGTGGAGGTGGAAAGTAACGCATGACTCACTGTATAGAGTAGTTTTTTTTTTGGTGTACTTTCACTTTTTAAATTCGTTTTTTAAAATCTGTACTTTTACTTAAAGTGACTATATGGAACTGTTTCTGTAACTCTGTCATTTTTCATGTAATGATCATAAATGACCTGTAACAGCAAACAACACTAGAAACGGATGCTGTCTTTATGTGTTTTTTTATTAATGCCAGTGCTGGGGTCAGAAGACTTGCGGCAGGTAGACAGCGCTATGGTAACACATTCTGATGGGTCACAGGTTTGTGACACAGGTCACAAGCCCGTGTGAGCGTATCCAGCCAGGTGAAAAGTAGCAGGTGTAATTGTATTTTAATGTTATTTTAGAAGTTATCTGCTGTAGTTATGGCTGATACCGGGGCACGGCCATCACAGGAAAGAAAGATATTAAACGAAGAACAACTTAAAGGGAAAGGGAAATGTAAATGCACTGTTCTTATATAGCGCTTTTCTAGTCTTAACTACTACTCAAAGAGCTTTAACATAGCACAGGAACCATTCACCATCACACACATTCATACACTGTGGCCGAGGCTGCCGTACAAGGTGCCACCTGCTCATCAGATACACACTCACACACATTTACACATGCAGCATCTTCAATGTCTTAGGCCACTTGACATGGGACTGCAGGGCCATTGAACTACATTGTCTGATTGGTCAACCGCTACCTGGGCCACACTAAACTTCTAACTTTACATTGCGCGATGTGGTTGTACGTCTGTGAACAATATTAAATTACATCCTCCTTCCATTGAGGAAGCTTTTTATAACTTTTAGTCCTCGTTTCCATTGGCTTACTGTTTTCTTTTCTCTTGTCCCCCTGTACTTGTACAAAGCATCCTTGGGTTTCATATAATGTACGATTATTACACAATCTAAGTTATTATCGCGTTGGTTGCTACAACAATCTCTTAATGCTTAAGTATGACTATATAAAATAATGTCTTCCTTGCCTTTTACTTGTACCTTAAAGATTTGAATACGTGCAATTTAGATCAGTAAAGTAACATTTTTTAAATATTTTTGTACTCTTTCCACCTCTGAATATTAGCATCACACAGCATAAAATGACCCATCTCTTTCTTTTACAATGTATACATTTCATTTCAAGAAACTCTCTCCCAAAACACCCCTCAGTTGGTATCTTATGATGTTGACGCAAACAGCAGGGGTGTCGCTTGTCACCTGACACATTTTTGACTCTCATGGACCGGACATCAACACATACCCAGCAGGGGGCTTTCAGAGTGTGTTGGCATCTCTGTTATCCTTTTTGACGTCTTTGGACTGTAACCATAGATGAGTACTGAAGCAGTTTACAGCTAAGTGTAATGCGGTCAGAGTGAGGATCAACACCTCCAAGTTTTGATGTAGGATGATGAGAAAATAAGTGAATTTCTTAATTCGAGTGAGATGGGAGCAGCTTCATGCATCTAAGGATCTTAGTCGGTGGTAAAATTGAGACTGACCACAGGTGTGGGGTATTATCTGTAAATATGCAGCTTTGTATGAGATCATGGTGGTAAAGCTATGGAGAGAATTTGATCTTCTAATCTATACATGGCTGTTTTTGCATGTTCCATATGTCAGCATGCGCCTGGATTCCTGCATGTGTTGCTCAGTGTGTGTCCGGTCACAGCAACAGACGGCCTAATATTACGAGAACAGGCTGAGAGGAAGGAGTAGCCCCCCAACACGTCCGCGTGGTGAAAGCACCTCTTCAGCACACGGCAGCTGTTCACATTTCCTGCGTATTGGATGTCGCACGGTGGCTATCTCTCATTTGCTGAGTGCATTATTAACAGATGGACATCCCAGCTCTGTGTTAATATTGGGAAATGGGAGAAATGTGGACACACACATACACACACACACACACACACACACACACACCACATCCCTGGAGCAGCTGCTGCTGCTCAAGTAATGTGTGTGCAGATATTTGTTGCTCAGTGTACACTCTGTTGGTGTGTTTGTGTGTGAGACAGAGAGAGAGAGAGAGAGAGAGAGAGAGAGAGAGAGAGAGAGAGAGAGCAGGGCTGCTTGTGTGGGCCATCTATGTGGCAGAAGAATTCCCCTTTGACCTTATCCCAGCATCATTGATTCACTTGGAGTGATTTGATTAGCAGTAAATGCATGACTGTCAGCACTGTACATTCAGCTGTAAGGAAGCAGTAAGATGACTGTTTGTGCTGTCATATTGAATTACACCAAGATAAAGGGCTGTTTCACCAGTTTATATCAAATGACTAATAGTCTCTCATTGCCAGACCTTCCTCCAGAGTGCTGCGGAGGAAGGTCTGGCTAGGCGACACACAGCATTCTGACATGTGCTCTGGTTTATTGGCATTTCTTTAAACCAATCACAATCATCTTGGGCAGTGCTATAGGCGCCTGACAGAGCCACGGTGCCTCTGCTAAAAAGTCTCGGGAAGGAACTGGTTTTGGTGGAACATGTGTATGTTCAGAAGTAGTTTTAGTCGTCAACAGAATACTCTGATTGGACAGATAGTCTAGCTCGCTGTCTGGATTTACCCTGCAGAGATCTGAGGACCAGGTAACAATAGTCCTCAGATTGGACAGATAGTCTAGCTAGCTGTCTTGATTTACCCTGCAGCGATCTGAGGACCAGGTAACCATAGTCCTCAGATTGGACAGATAGTCTAGCTAGCTGTCTAGCAGAGATCTGAGGACCAAGTAACCATAGTCCTCAGATTGGACAGATAGTCTAGCTAGCTGTCTGGATTTACCCTGCAGAGATCTGAGGACCAGGTAACCATAGTCCTCAGATTGGACAGATAGTCTAGCTAGCTGTCTTGATTTACCCTGCAGCGATCTGAGGACCAGGTAACCATAGTCCTCAGAAATCCACCAGAGGTTAAAATTACGACACAAAGGTAACATAAACGTAATGGATGTCCGGCCAAAAAGAAGGACATTCAGGGGAATTTCTGGCGGCACCTGACCAATCCCAAAAGTGGAACATCGTGGATATGGAATAAATGACTAATAGAATAAAATAGTACCTGAAAATGCAGATGCAGGAGCTGTGCCTCCAACATCATGAGAGATCGCTCTCACCCAGCCCACAAGCTTTTTAACCCCCTCCCCTCCGGCAAGAGAGTGCAGCCTTAATGCTAGGACCACAAGGCTAAAGCGCAGCTTCTATCCAGAGGCAGTGAGGCTTGTGAACTGTCAACTAGATGGTCTACTGTGTGCTGCTGCTATCCCATTTCCCTAAAAGAACTCTATGCATTTTATTGAACTGCACACACTTTACCAAATGAGCTGCTGATTTACTAGATAGACTGCTGATACCTTGAAATACTTTCGCTATGAGTGTTTTTAAATAACTGACTTTATTCTTATTCTATTTATTCTATATTTAACCCTCATCTTTTTTTAACCATAGCCTAATGAACTACTGACACTGCCATATTGCTGGTCCTGAGAGTGAATTTGAAGGATGATTGAATGGAAGGGGGCCAGACATACCAAAGCAAATGAAACTGGCAGATCTGTCTGGTTTCCAGGCTAGAGGGCAGCTGTTGGTACCCGATCTGTGCTGCCTGCACCATCCGTCCTGCGCATGCGCATGATGTTCGTATATGCGCCCCACGGATCGTGCAGGCAGCACAGATCAGGTACTGACAGCTGGCCAAAGAATCTAAAATGTCCTAAACATACAGTCAATCCAAAAGAAAACATAGCATAATTATCCACACTAACTGACAGGTGATCTGTAGCAAGCACAGAACCGCAGTGAGCACTTTGCAATACATTGCTATTGGAGACAAAATTAAAAAAGATGATTTTGAAGATTCCCCAAACCCATTTCATGAAGAAAAGAAACAGTCTCGACAACAATGACATCTTCTTGCTAACTGAAGGAAAATGAACTGCCATTGTTTCTGCTTCATGCCTGCTCATCAGCTTTCTGTCTTGCTTTAAGGTCACAGCTGAGTCTATCTCTGTCTGCCCCAAGCAGAGCCATATAACAGTGTCACTTATTGTCCAACACAGATCTCAGTCCAACACATTCAAGAGTTAGAAAGCTTCACAGGACAATACTATGTATGATTTGACAAACAAATTATGTAACCTACACTTGCATGATGTATAAACCAAATACTTAGCTGTGAAATCAGGTGTTGTTTTTTGTTGTAAATTAAAAGAAAAAAACTGGTCTGGCCCTTTAATAACATTAATTGTATACTGTTTGACTGAGGTCTGAAGGAAATGAAGAACTTCTTATTGAAATGAAGAACTGCATGTTCTCCTACTGTGGATGTTGCAGTTATTAAAAGTATATCCATGTAATCTCCTGCATCTGTCCTCTGGCTTCCTCAAGCAGCGTTCAGTCACTGGCAAAGGATGACTCATTTCACCCTCTTCATTCCTATGTACCTTCCCTTACCCATTTGTCACCTGGGTATATAAACACAACTAAGCACTTCCTCCATGTTGCCCTGCCATTCCTAAACCAGGTACTCATTGAAGAAGACATAAAACAGGCTACTTCCTGTGTGTCTTTAGCAACTTATGATGGGCAGGAACAACACCAAGTCCAGGTTCATCTGAAGTGTCTCCTGCCATCCGTAGATGCATTTGTTAACTCAGCCAACCATCACAAGTCCAGGACAATGGAACAGCACACTTAGAGCAACACTTTCCTCTTCTTTCTTTAAAGCAAAGGAAGCTGAGGAGTGTGATGGAAGCGAGTGTTTCATAAACGCTTTTTTAGGCCATTCACTAATAGAGGTGGTTTAGTAGAACCATTAAACACAGCAAGCTTACTTCAGACAAAATAGTCCAAATTTACAACCTGTAACAATATGGTCTCAGGGGAGCTCCAGAGAGCTCCACTGCCTACTGGGTAGGGCTGTTAGTAAGTAAAGAAACTGAAGTCCAAAGTTGAATATTTGCTAAAACAAAATATTTTTTAAATGTGGCTGTCACTGCCCGATGTGAGTCGGGTGCAGATTTGAGTTGAGCATGCTCAGATTTAAACGGTTTGCGACATAAAGTGTCATACTGAAATTAGTGAAATCCATGAAATAAACCTTTTTCATTACAAACAATAACAGAAGATGGGAATCATTTCAAAACGTTGTAGCTATCTATGGTTGTTTAATTGCTAACGTTAGCTCAAAACACCATTCAACTGACAACCTTTGTGGTGGTTGATGCTAACTTGTAGCCAGCAGCGAACCAACTTGGTTAAGTAGGTCCATTTTTACTGTGTTGACATTACGTCTCTCGTTAGCATCTTTTATGCTAGCTACATGTTGCAAAGTGACGCATGCACAACTCACATCTTCACTCGACTCACATCGGGGAAGGACAGTGTCACACAATGAATTTGATTTGCAGCAGGTAGATGATGCTACAGTAACACATTCTGATGGGTCACAGATTTTTTTGTAACATCGGAAAAGCTTGTGTTTGAGTACCCAGCCAGGTCAAAGGTAGCAGAGATTTCTTTACATAGTCCTGATTGTATTCTAAAGTTATCTTCTGTAGTTATGGCTGATCCTGGGGCAGCACCATCACAGAAAAGAAGGGAATTCAACCAAGAACAACTAAAAGCTGAAATGGAAAGAGAAAGACACTGGCAAGACCCGAGTCACACTTGGTCGGGCTTTCAACAGATGGAGACAATTACGGGAGTGTAAACGATTTAAAACCGTCCCTGAAAGTGTATTTCATTCATAAAATAATGTTTTAGTGCGGGATGGGGTTGTACGTCAGTAGCCAACATTAAATTATGCCCTCCTTCCATTTTTCCTCTTCCTCATAGTCCATGTTTGTGTTGGCCTACTATTTTATTTTCCCTTGTCTCCCTGTATTTGTGTAACGGGTCTTTGGGTTTCATATAATATATATGAAATATTATGCTATATTAATCTAAGTTAATATATGTTGGTTGCTACAACAATCTCTTAAAGGTGAACTATGCGGGTTTTTTAGCATAATTTACCTTAACAGATCCGCTTAGGAGTCATTGGAATGGTTCTATGACGTTGTCACGAGTTGAATGGTGGTCGTCTCGCTACCCCCCAGCGCCTGTGAGCGGAAAAACCACCTTATGATACTTGGGGTCGAACCACCTTAGCATCAGGAAGTATCGGGTGATATCACTTCTCGCCATGCGAGAGAACTGCTTCACGGCACTGCACACATGTGCCCCCCATTCAGGAACCGGCTAACAAGGTAGCGAAGGAGTTTTTCACTCTATCGTCATGGCTGAGCCGGCAAAAAAGAAGCAGAAAGCTCGCAAAGCATTGTTCGGCTCTCACTGCCACATCTCTTTGCCATATATAACTAAATGTGGATTATTTGGGAGCTTTGATTGTCATACTGCCTCTACATGCCAAATCTGTTATATAACAGGGTGAGTGCAGGATTTTATCACTCGCTGCCATCTCCATAAACAGTCTATTCAGGAGACCTAATATGTCTCATGGCCTGTTGGCACGGCGACAGCGGTGCCAGGGTAATGATTAACTGAATGAAGGCCTGGGCCGATGCTGGCAGGGTTGTAGTTAGCCAGTCCAGAGTCCAGTGCCAGCGGTCCTCTTGCTGTCCTGACAGGCTGCCAAATCAAAACCTCCTTCAACAAATGCAGCGTGACGCCGGGATCCATCTCTGTGAGTGTGGTGGCGCCGCCGGGGACCTACTCAGCCGGGCCTGTCTCTGTCCACTGTCCACTGTCAGCTGGACACTTAACACGCAGCATGTCAGGGCCAAAAACAGCAACACATGTCAGGAAGAGGAATTCATTGTGTCTGTGCTAGTTATATGTAAAGATTCCTGCAGAAAAACATTTATTTATTTTACAATTAATGTTCAATTTTAGTTAAGATCCTACAAATGGTGTAGCATACAGTGACATTGCATTACAAAGTGGTACTTCTACCAGTAGGCTATAGACTTAGTGTATGATCTTATATGTAGCACTTTGAGATTTATTTCAAATGTAAAGTGCATTACAAATAAAATCTCTTCTTCTTCTTCTTCTTCTTCTTCTTCTTCTTATTATTATTATTATTATTATTTTTAGGGACTCAAACTTTATGTATGCTGAATATCACTTATCAAGATATGAAATGCAAAGGGCTTTGCAGTTACAAATGTAAGAATATAAGTGTATACTACAAAAGAATATAGACAAAATGAAAAAAGATATTTGAATAAAATCTTAATTGAAACTAACATCGGGGCAAAAATAACAAGTCAATACAAATCAAAAATAAGGCAAACACATTCAGTCATCTATCGAATAGGATGGCAACGCTGGGGTATGACATCACTGAAGAGTCACAGTTAACATGTTGCAGAATATTTAACTGTAGTTGTGCTACAGCTTCATGACATCAGGAGTCCTCAACGTTTTCTTTAGGCTGAGGACCCCTTAGCTGAAGGAGAGACAGAGTAGGGACCCCCTACTACTGTACATATATTGTATAAAATAAAGTTGCATGCTAAACTGGGCCGGATTGATGAAAATAATATATATATATATATATATATATATATATATATATATATATATATATATATATATATATATATTATTTGTACATCATGTTTTACTGTTAAACATACATGTGGAAGGCACAGTGAATTCATAATCATAACTGTATGGCTACCATAGTGGCTAATTTCTTCAATGTGTTTTTTTTCAGACAGACCTAATCATCTTTCCATATAATAGGTTGGATTTGTATTGTTTGAATATTTGAAAATAAACTTTCGGTGGCCCTCCCTGCACTAACTCTGAGGACCCCCAAGGAGTCACGGACCCCCTGTTGGATATTTCGGCCTTAAAGGATCATTTTATAATGTAATTCATTGAATATAAAAAAGATCCCATGAAAAAGCATTAACCGAGAATGGATTGCCTGTGTAGAGAAAGGCAGATTTTTGTCATCCCCCAGTGCCAGAGGACTCCATTATGTTACTATTATCATGTTCCTTCATTGCCATCAGCACTAGTTTTATGTGTCACTCATACACCATCCTGCTGCTGTAAATACTCACTAGTGCACAAAATGTCTTACAACACTGCTAAAGAGTAGTCCCCAATAGCAGATAAAAGAACAGATGATCTGTTCTACTTTATGGCGATGTAGCATAACTTGAGATAATGGGATGGACTTGACATGTGAATCAAGGTGCAACTGGGAATCTGCAGTCTAAATCTTGGTAGAACGTTGTGCCAGAAGACTGGGAACACAGTTCCTTATGTCCTTATTACTCATGTGGATTAATACACAGAAATTGCAGAAACATGGGATTGTAGCACCATTGTAAAATATCCCACTGAACAAGGCACAGAGATAGCACAGGTTACCAAAGCAGATGGTTTTATGATTTCAGCTCCCACTGTACAGAGCAGATTAAATCCCTGCACATTCAAACCTGTCATGTACTGTACAGGACAGGTGATGTGGACTGTAATTACAGGTGTTAGCGACACTAAGAGGCGTAGTCTTGCCACAGGGCTAAATGGATAACTGATTGCTCTGGAACAAGGTGATTAATGAACAATTGGGTGTTTACAGTTCACCTGATCTCCAGCTGTCATTGAAGGAGGACCTGCCATGATGGAGACATAACAGACAGGTGTTTGTTCCTCTGCACCTGTCCTGGCTTTCCTTCTTGTGTCATTAAGGGGAGACTGGGGATAGTTCTAACACGGGTCAGTACCGGGGAATGTTGTAACACGGGTCAGTTGTAACACGGGTCAGATGTAACACGGGTCAGTTGTAACACGGGTCAGATGTAACACGGGTCAGATGTAACACGGGTCAGATGTAACACGGGTCAGTTGTAACACGGGTCAGATGTAACACGGGTCAGAAGTAACACGGGTCAGATGTAACACCGGTCAGTTGTAACACGGGTCAGATGTAACACGGGTCAGATGTAACACGGGTCAGAAGTAACACGGGTCAGATGTAACACGGGTCAGATGTAACACGGGTCAGAAGTAACACGGGTCAGATGTAACACGGGTCAGTTGTAACACGGGTCAGATGTAACACGGGTCAGATGTAACACGGGTCAGAAGTAACACGGGTCAGATGTAACACGGTCAGATGTAACACGGGTCAGAAGTAACACGGGTCAGATGTAACACGGGTCAGTTGTAACACGGGTCAGATGTAACACGGGTCAGATGTAACACGGGTCAGAAGTAACACGGGTCAGATGTAACACCGGTCAGATGTAACACGGGTCAGAAGTAACACGGGTCAGATGTAACACCGGTCAGATGTAACACCGGTCAGATGTAACACCGGTCAGATGTAACACGGGTCAGTTGTAACACGGGTCAGATGTAACACGGGTCAGATGTAACACGGGTCAGAAGTAACACGGGTCAGATGTAACACGGGTCAGTTGTAACACGGGTCAGATGTAACACGGGTCAGAAGTAACACGGGTCAGATGTAACACCGGTCAGATGTAACACGGGTCAGAAGTAACACGGGTCAGATGTAACACCGGTCAGATGTAACACGGGTCAGATGTAACGTGTGGAATCACCTGCTTCACTCTTAACATGTTCTGCACATTTTGGAAAGTAACAACTCATATTTAGTTTTTTTAACAAAATGTATTTTTGGGATAGCAGTGCCAGCTGTGTAGTTAAACTCAACTAACTTGATGTTGTTTATCATGTTTATTGTGTGTCTATATGGATATTTCAAATTCCGGTTCTAAGGGTTAATGTTTAAGCTGTTGGCGTTAAATTAAACAAGTTCTACAATAGTCTGGGTTAGTTGTAACATTAGTCTGGGTTAGTTGTAACATTAGTCTTGGTTAGTTGTAGCAATAGTCTGGGTTAGTTGTAGCAATAGTCTGGGTTAGTTGTAGCAATAGTCTGGGTTAGTTGTAGCAATAGTCTGGGTTAGTTGTAACAATAGTCTGGGTTAGTTGTAACAATAGTCTGGGTTAGTTGTAACAATAGTCTGGGTTAGTTGTAGCAATAGTCTGGGTTAGTTGTAAAAATAGTCTGGGTTAGTTGTAGCAATAGTCTTTAAATTTCAGTCTTGGAAAAGAAAGACAGACAGAGGCGTGCCTCCCAACACATACACACATACTATGTTAAAATGTTATTTAAGTGTTGAATTAAAGTTTCAATATCAAGTTTTTGTCATAATCCTAATTCCATGATGTTACATTTCACCCCAGGTTATGATACAATTACCCTGGAGTGTGTGGTAAAGTGGAACATTTTCAACAGTTAGAAGAATGGTGTATGGGGTTGCTTAGAAATATGTTTCAGAATGTAATCTCCTGTAAATGTAATGCCTGTTTGCTTTAACCTTTACTTTATTTCTTTAGAAAATAAGATTTATTTATTTCCCATGGGGAAATAAAAAGGAGCAGTCACTTTGAAAAGGGTAAATGCATTGTATCTCATCTGTGACAGTATACAATACCAATTTTAGATCTGTCTATAATTTGATTCAGTGTATTTACCCCAAACCATTTTGAAGGCGTATCATTCTGAGCTCTCATTTCGTCAAACCAGATTGTCATGCTACCAAGCTTCACACTGATACTCATAGTATGTATGGCTAGATTTAAATTAAGCTGTATTTCCCTGGGATATAGATATTTCAAATCTCCCTTTGGTGCTTTCTTCCGAAATTAAATTGAACATGTTTCATTTTTACATGTAAAACTTACCCTACGGTAAGCTGCCTTCCCATTTAGAACCAACACAAGGCAGGGCAGGATGACTCAAGCAAGACCAAATCCATCCCAAAACCTCCATCCCACCTTAAATCTCCCTGTACTCCTGGGGAGCTTATTCCCAGAGTTCCTTGCTGAGGTGATGGGTTTCAATCCTGTTCCTGTGGCTCCGGATTGGTTTGTCTCACCTGGGAAGTTCTGTATGCATATGACTGTGGCAAATAATACCTCATACTGAACCACCACATAGCGGGATTCCTTTTCTCTTCTGAACATTATGGAGGCTTTCGTGAACTAATTTGACTCCCCTGCAGACACATTAGGAGGGAATGGTGGAGCTGTGAGAGGAAGATGGGTTAGGCTATGTTCACCCTTGGAATCTTTTTTTTAAGCTGCCAATGTATTTCATATTTTAGTATTTTAGTCCCAGAAACTAAATAAATCTCTAATGATGAAATGTTAAGAAACAGTGAAGCTGTTCCAATATATTGTCGTACTTTTGAAGGAGATTTAATGAGTACACATTTGTTAAGGTCATTTATCACTCAATACTCCTTTAAGGTTTTTCATTTGTGTGTGAACTTTTAAGATTTACAGATACTTCTATTTTTTTTGTTTTCAAAGATACACAAGGTAAGTAAGTAAGTAGGTAAGTTTATTTATATAGCAGTTTTCACAGATAAAAAGCACAAGGTGTTTTACAATAAAGCAAAATATAATAAATTAAAGACAAAATAATACAAAGGCAAACATAGGTACAAAAAAATCCTATAATCATATAAATCCTTGGTTAACTAAAAGCCTTTTTGAATTGCAAAGTCTTCAACTGCTATTTAAAAGGTGAAAAATAGCAATTAAATAGCAATTAAAGTATACATTAACATCTTTAATGTCACTTTTTTCTCCTTATGTCATATGTGTAGTCACAAAAGTGCTTGTTTGCCACTGGCTCAGATTAATATTCTAAGTGTCTCACAATA
Source organism: Percina caprodes (assembly GCA_013375575.1). Taxonomy (NCBI): domain Eukaryota; kingdom Metazoa; phylum Chordata; class Actinopteri; order Perciformes; family Percidae; genus Percina; species Percina caprodes. The sequence goes on along the minus strand of JABXJD010000283.1, from coordinate 697,971 downwards.
TTATGGAAAGGATTTAGTAAGATCCTTTCTTTTACACATAAAAACATCCGTCAAACTACGTTTGCTAAACCCACCAGACTCCATGTAAATGAACAGTAATTTTAGCATCGTACGACACACTTCATTAAAAGTCAGCAGAAACAAAATAAAACAACGAAAAACCACGTTTGTCATCTTTCCACTTTTGCAACCACCACAACTCTAGTTTTGGTTGAAATTAACACATAGTTTACTGATTCACATTTGAAAATGGCTCTATACATGCTAAAAGAACTGTTTTTTTTTTTAAATGCAGTCTGATGGGTTTACCGCTATCAACGTCAGAGCTGTTTCTGGAGAAAGAAAGGTCTTAAAGAGGTTTTAAATGTTTATCTCTGTAGGGCTCCTTTCCATGATGTTGGCAGACACTTAGAATAATAATCTGAGTCGGTCAGGGGCAGAAACAGAAGTTTTGTGACGGGAAATACAAGCTGGTCCATCAACCTATTAACTTACATTGTGGCTTGTAGGAAATCAAGCGCAGGAGGGATATCTGCATCATCTGCAAATCAGTATCATGCACGGATAAAAGCTACAGCTACAACAAGGACAGGACTCTCTTCTATGTGATGCAGAAACAACTATAGCTAAAATAGGAAAGACAAACAGCATGTAGGCCTACTTTCTGTAGTTAGCATTGTATTGTCATACAGCACCCTCTGGTGGGTAGATTCATTCTAAAAAGTTCTGTGTAGGATTTTGCAGAATTTACACACAGGTTGTTATCCATAATTGAAATCAGAAAATGAAAATTCGCACTAATGCCACATCATGAACATTTATAGCCCAGTGAAATTAATTTTTCCTTCTCCTATGCTGCAAGAGAGCCCCCTTTTTTGGGTAATACTACACCCTTTCTGATGTCTAAAGTCCAGATTTATTCCACTGAAAACAAGTGTGCGTGAGTTAATGACAGACAGATTGCTCTGCTGAAGACATTAAACAAGAGGGAAAATGATAGGATCTGTACCCATGAATTTTCTGGGCCCCATGGGGAAGCACTTTATGGTGATTCCTTTCACAGGCCGAGAGCTGGAAGCTCCATTATCACCTCCCTGGATTAAGCTGTGACTGCTGACAAGCACACAGGGTGTATAAAAGTCATAGCACCGGGCTGCTCCGCGGGTCAGATTGAGGCTTTGCAAAAAAGCTGACTAAAAAAAGTGACAGATTTATGAGCTAAGGGTCCGCAACAGAACATGCATTGGTTATTACGTTGCTATGTTGCAAACATAAAAAATGTGTTTTCATTTCTATGGATGCAAATTGTGGCGTCACTGGAGATGGTTGGGTTTCTTTCTTGTGTACTCCAGATACAACGGATCAGACAGGTCATGGTTTACGCCTGTAACCACAACCTGAAGCTTCTTTTTAGGCTTCAAATCTATTTTCTTCCAAAGGACACATTCAGGGAATGTGTAGTCCTATAGTGCTGGGAGCGCTGCCTAAATGAAAAACATGCTGCTTTCACTGTGTAGACACTGACACAGACAGTCATATTTTAGGAAGTTATCTGTTGTTAAATCCTGATGGGAAGTTCTTATCTGACATCTACAAAATATAAACTCTCATGATCTAATAATATGTTGTTTTTTTTTTATTTGGCAGACTGGCTGGGATAAAGCCTGAGGGGGCGGTGCAGGTGGCACCTTGTACGGCAGCCTCGGCTACAGTGTGTGAATGTGTGTGAATGGTGAAAGGTTCTACTAGTATGTACTCTGTAAAAGAGCTTTGAGTAGTTGTTAAGACTAGAAAAGCGTTATATAAATACAGTCCATTTACATCCGACGCATCCCTTCTCTGCTATCTGTTTTGTGATTTTGCAAGGGCACCATCGCTGCATCCGAGGGTACGCGCCACCCAGATGATTGATTGTTTTTTTTTCTTCTCCTATCCCAGTGGATAAACCGGTGTAACCAGAGACAGTTCTTGCTGTGCAAGATTGAACTTGGTGATAAATGATACCACATTTCTTCTGAGATAATTCAATATGTTCTGAGAGGGAGTTATTTCAATTTTATTTAAGACAAATTGAATGAAAACCAAAATGTTCAATGGCACACATATATGATTCAAGAATTTGATCTTAAAATCTCCACTTCAAACTTTTGAAACCCTTTTGTTTTCCAACTTCCAATGCTTAACAAACTGTTCAGTACTATTTAATAACCATCAGTGGACATCTTCAACACAAAAAGGAAGGAGTGATGGGTGACATAAACTTTAGATAGATATAACTTTTGTTTTAGTAATGTCTCTGTTGAAAAAGTAGGACAAATAAGGAAGACTTATGTGGAACTAATTGTGGAACATATGTCACCACTGTTAAAAAGGTGCAATACTGGTATGTCAAAGAAAATCCATTTGTGTCTACACCACAATCTCTCCCATAAAATGTCGACCACAGGGGAGAGAGACAGAAAGACGGTATTCTTACTTTTCCTGGATGGCTCCTTCCTCTGGACAAGGTCAGTCCTAACCACTGTAATCATTTTGTGTACAATTACTCAACATGGATCTGTTTTTACATGGCCATGGGACCAAGGTCAGGGCCAAAAAACAAGAATATGATAGCATTTCGAATTCACCTGAGAATAATATAGGTTTGATTTGTTTCAGCAATGCCTGCGGTGGAAGAAGGGAAACAACCAGAATACATTCAGTCTTTCTTATAATCAGCTTCACTAGTTGACTGTTGAAAGAGAAGAATTGCCTCCATGAGTATGTGTACACACAATGTAACCATGCTTCATTTTCTGTGAGCCACTGTACTCTTGGTGACCCCTTTCCCTCCGTGCTAAAGAAAGCTAATCCTCAGGTTAAAATTTCTACGAGCGCCTTTTCACTTGCTGGCGGTAGCAAACTGTGCTGCCCACGCCAGCCATGTAGCACAGGCAAACAAACACCGCATGGGAGCAATTTTCAGGGGCACAACCAGACAAAATGAGTCTTTAATAACACTCTGTGGAGGGCCTTGTAATTGCAAGTGAGTGGAACATTTTCTAATTATAAGTGCTCGCAGGCACACACTCATTTCTTGCGCCTTCTGCAGCTTAGCATGCCCAGTTAGCCTGTAGCTAACCATGCAGCTGAAACCACATGAGATGTTAAAGATTGCAGGCTGGCCGAAGCTTTTTGCTCGGTTTGGGTTTTCAGTCAGGGTTGGTTAGCTGAATAAACACTATGTGAAGAGGGCAGGGCGTATGTGCAGCGAGATTCTAAACAAAATCAAGCAAAGTACAAATTCCCCTTGATGTTTGGCACAAGTTGGAAGTTGTGTTGTTTCTGGTTAGCAATTAGAGGAAGTGACTGTCAACGTAATTATAACTTCCTAATTGTGGCTGTTCTACTTCAAGTTGGATCCTAGTTTGGAAAACATTTTTTTGTTTTGCTGTATTTCCTGCCAAAAATTTCAGGAGTATGTTTGTTTTAAAGCAACTCCACCACAGGCACTAATTCAAATGAAACCTGTTGAAGTGACAGAGACCGTCGAGAGCATTGAAATATCAAAGGCATGTTGAATAATGCGTGTTCTGGGGATTCCATGACATGCTCACACAATTCAGCAGGGCAGATGTTTGCAGAGTTTAAATGCCGGTCATCTACTTTTCTCTAAGTATCTGGATAAATATAATATACCATATATTATTATCAATATCTATAAATATAGTAATAAATATGAAGAAATTCACCTCATATGTTTAAATTTGATGAAAATCCACCATAATCCTCCTCCACAGCGCTGTGGAGGAAGGTCTGGCAATGGGAGACTAAGTTTTCTTAACCCAAGTTAAGGTCAATATACCAAAGCAAGCCTGGTGCTTTCGCTATTTTCCCACATTTCTATCAGTTTTCAATGTCAGTGTAGCTACGTTAAATCCTTTATGAGTATCATTATGGAATTCATGTACAAATATGTTTTATTCTTTAGTCAAAGTGGAGTATTTTTGACCTTGTTAACTTTTTCTGATACTAAACTTTGAAAATGGCCCAGATAAGAGTCTTTTTGCCAGCACTAATCCCTGGGCACCTGCCAGACCTGGATGAGGGCTACTTCCTAAGGCATCACTGACCACGCATACACACCCATGCACACATCTCTAATATTATCATCTACTTTTTTTTTTGATAGGAAGAGGAAGAGAAGAACAGTCCTCTACAGTTCTACCTGAGCATTGTGCTCCCATGCCAGTTTCATTTAATAATAATAATAATAATACATTTTATTTAAAAAACGCCTTTTTTGGCACTCAAGGACGCCGCACAGGGAATTCATAAATTAAGAACAGCAAAACAAATACTATACAGCAAAACAAAACAAATAAATACATTTAGCTGATAGCTGCTCCACAGTCTGGCTCAACGGATCTACACTGCTGGGATAAAGCCTGACACACCGCACGTCCCTCCTCTCTCTCTATTTACACTATAAGAAATACATCAATAAAGGAACAGAACATGTTCTGGCAACTCATAACCTGGGCTTTGTCCTGAAATGAAAAACATTTTCTGTGAAGAAATCCAGAACATTTTTACTTTCAAATTCTCTCAGACAAAGCTGCTCAGTTAGTACATTTCTGAATTGACATCTGTTCTTTAACAACTAAAGCTTTTTATGCTTTTCTCACTTTCTTTTTACACTATGATGCTTTTTGTTAATGCTTCAGGCTCTCACCATGGATAATAATTTAGGATAATGGCATTGTGAATAACTCACTACATTAGCTGTCGGAGCACAGATAAAAAGCCCATAATGCAATTCAAAATGTAAATAAACAGAAATACAACTGTGCAGCACGTTCTATGGCCAGTTTCTAATAAATATTCAGTCAGACGAGTTATCGGGGCAGATGTGATTGGTACAGTAGAAATAAGTCCCCTGTAGCCAGACCATGCTCCATCGCGGACACAACGCTGTGGAGAGAGATCTGGCAATGCTTCTCAGCATGTGACAGCTGTAACCCATCTTTGTGAACTCGGAGCACATCCAGTCACACTGAACCCATAGATCAACTGGTACTTTATCACAGACAGTTTTATTGACCTGCTGACTGAAAGTAGTCTTCTTCTCTCATCCAGAGCTCCAGTGGCTGATCTGCTGAGACCTTTTGCCATTGCAGTTATGCTGTAATTAACAACCAGTCCTTAGGAGTGAATGGACAAAAGCCAAAACACTAAGCAAGCATGGGACCAACCGGTTCAACGCCAACCACACAACAGCACCTCTAGGATTCTTTCTATTTGCCTCTATTTGGAACAACCACCAGTGCACGCTTTTAATCTGGCAACAGATCGTTCACCACAACTGCGGTCTCTAGAGCCAGCTCAAGCTCTACCATCAGTGGACTGAAATGTCTGAAGGAGAAGTCACCGGGGGTATTTGTAGGGTTAAAAGGAGAACTATAGTTGTCCATGTGAGGAAAAGACCATTTCTTCTTTACATGCTCTATTGTTGAGAAAAGCAAACCTGGGTGTCTGCAGCACACCCAGGTTGGTGAGGCCCAATGCTTAGCACTGTGGCCTCACAGCAAGAAGGTAGGGGGTTTGAACCCTGGTGGTCCCGCGCCTTGCTGCGGGACCAAGCCGATGTGTGATAAGCATCTGGCGTTGTAAAGCTGCCGTGCATCACCCAAGTGGGTGCTACACATTGGTGGTGTTAGAGAGTAGTCCCCCCCAAAGTGCTTTGAGTGTCTATATAAATGTAATGAATTATAATTAATATTACAGTAGCTGATGATCGCCACTAATCAGGAAAATGAGTATGACTTAATTTAAGGTTGCTTTGAGACCTGCCTTTGGTCCGGGGGGCACGGTTTGCTTCCAAGTGAACTAGAGTTCAGTTCACGGTGCATGGTTATTCTACAAATACAAAAAGCAGGAGATTTCCGAGCAGTGAGCAACGGTACAGCCTCAGACCGACCTCTCACTGCTGTGTCAAGTTCTCTCTGTCTGCAGCCATCAGATTCAGAGCTTTTGAGATTAACACACACTTGCAAAAAGTAAAGTCTGTATGCAAAGACTCTTTTACAACATACATCTTCCTTTCATAATGTTAGCCATTCTTACTAGTATAATATAACAGATTATGTGCTAGATCTTTGTAAACAACACTACTAAATACTACTATTGTTCACATCACTTATGCTGTATGAACGAAAAGTAAGGGTGAACATAGAGTAAAAGTAATGAAAGCTGTGCACAGAAGTCCTATTCCTGCTTCAAATGTGGGTGGCAGTACATCAGTCTGGAGGAATTTGGATAGGGAACTAGAGGGTCACTAGTTCAAGTCCCAAGTATGGACCAAAGTATGGTGGTGGACTGATAGTAGCCAGCTTGAGATGGATCAACACAAATACAAAATCCACAATACAAATTCCAAAGCCACAACACAAATACATAAGCAACAACAGAAGTGAGAGTGTTGTTGACAAGCAAAGCTAGAGGATGAGGAGGAATAAAGTTATTTAAGAAGGAAGTGGAACATGGTTCCTTGCTAATTATGATTACTGTTGCTATGTGATTGTCACAAATAAGCAATGTTGTTGAATATCTTTTTTATTTTCATATATGTCCACTCTGCCATTTAGGCTACAAAGGAAAGTGTGTGTGTGTGTGTGTGTGTGTGTGTGTGTGTGTGTGTGTGTGTGTGCGTATGGTTGTGTGTGTGCCTATTTGTAGGGTAAGACTGTGTACATGCAACAAAACCATAATCTGTAAAAATGGTAATATAAAGTCTATAAACAAACCCTTTTACATGGCTTTAAATACAGTGTAAACACAAGAGCCCACAGTCTGAATTCTATTTATTTACTTTTTTAGTTTCCAATAGTAACCACAAAGCAAGGTCATGGTTAACATTATGGCTTTGTTTCATTCAGACTAACCCGTGTCTGAAATGTGTGTATGCATGACATATTACGTCCCTAACAATATAATAGGGAGCATATTGAAGGTAACGCAATTAACATTTACTTTAAACATATGTTTACTATAAACACACACACACAAAAACACACACTTTCCAAAGCTGCAAAGCTGGTCCAGATTGATACGGTTAACAAGTTACAAGCACGTAACTTTGGGATATAATATTTGTGTGAATTCAACAGCGTCACTAAACGTATACATAGTTCTGTCAAGTCCATTTAAGTCAAGAACAACGCAGACAGTAAAAATGCTTTAAGACATTTTATTGAATAAATTGCGAATGAAATTTGGCGGTATGGCTCTGTTAGAGGAGTCCTGGAGGAGGACAGCAGCACCATATAAGCTAGTGCTAGCTATTTTTGCATACTGTTGAAACTGTAGGCGCAGCCTTTCTCAAACTCTTTCACTCCGAGGCCCAGTAATGTTTGGCCCTCATCCTTTGGGGCCCAGTTTTTTGGGAAATAGACTGTTGGCTTATTATAAATAACATTTAATTAATTATAGACAGTTACATTCACAGAATTCTGTCCGTGCAATCTTATGTCATATCATAAACTCCCATTCTAACAGAATATTTCAAGAAGAAGAACAGTTGGGTGTTTATTGCTAAGGCCATTTGGTCAAATAAAAATGAATTAAAACTTATAACAACAACATAATTATATGGCTGTTTAACAACAACACAAACATCTAAATGGCAAAATGGCATTTTACAAAAACGTATGCACCACAAAGCTGTTAGCATTTAAACCAAGTTTTAGCTAACAGTATTGTTAACTAGCCTTATTCTACGATGCTTCTTTAGCCTCTTATGTCTGTTTCAGAGCACCAGAGAGCAGGACAGACACTTTGGTGTCAACGAACTGAAGCCCAGAAATTTGGGTTGCTATGCTGCCCTGTCGAGGGTTTTCCAGACGCGGCATCAGACCGGGAGTCCCCATATTGGAGGTACTCCACATCACAACGAAGCACAGGCACAAGTAGATCCTGAACGTTGTTAAGGAAAATGGTTATTGTCGCCGTGTTTTAGGTTGAACCGATAGGTCAGACTGAGAAAAACATGTCAATATTATTGACTTACAAAAGTTATTAAAAACCAGGGAGAGGAATACCAGAAGTTATCAGAGGAAAGGAGGCGCTCAAACTCACTCAGGTAGTGTGCAGTGTAGAGAGCCAACTGGGGGGGGGTCTTTGAAATGAATAAAAAACTATTGAAAGGCTACACCTTGAGTATCGCAATGATGTCATACAGTTAAGGCTATGTTGATTAGACATTACTGGTATGGTTTGGTGTTTTTGTCTTATTTTATTGTGGTAGTCTGTTTTCCTGTGTTTAGGTCTTAGCCTGGTTCTATCATTTCTTGCGTTTATTGTATGGTATTTTTGGTCTGGTCTTGTTGTTCTTGTCGTGTTCTCCCATTTAGTGTCTGTATGATCTGTTTCCTGTTGTATTTTGAAGTCTGGTCTCTGTCTCGTCTTGCCTTTAGTTTTACTTCCTTTGTTTTCCCGCCCCTGTGATTACCTGATGTCTTCCACCTGTTTCCCAGCTCTCCTGTCACATTCCTCTCATTATCTCATTACCCAGTGTATTTAGTGTCTGTCATCTCATTACCCAGTGTATTTAGTGTCTGTCATCTCATTACCCAGTGTATTTAGTGTCTGTCATCTCATTACCCAGTGTATTTAGTGTCTGTCATCTCATTATCCAGTGTATTTAGTGTCTGTCATCTCATTACCCTGTGTATTTAGTGTCTGTTATCTCATTACCCAGTGTATTTAGTGTATCTCACCTCATTACCCTGTGTATTTAGTGTCTGTTATCTCATTACCCAGTGTATTTAGTGTCTGTCATCTCATTATCCTGTGTATTTAGTGTCTGTTATCTCATTACCCTGTGTATTTAGTGTCTGTTATCTCATTACCCAGTGTATTTAGTGTCTGTCATCTCATTACCCAGTGTATTTAGTGTCTGTTATCTCATTACCCAGTGTATTTAGTGTCTGTTATCTCATTACCCCGTGTATTTAGTGTCTGTCATCTCATTATCCAGTGTATTTAGTGTCTGTTATCTCATTACCCAGTGTATTTAGTGTCTGTCATCTCATTATCCAGTGTATTTAGTGTCTTTCATCTCATTACCCAGTGTATTTAGTGTCTGTGCTCCCCTTGTCTCTTGTCAGATGGTTTTGTCTTTACTGGTTTTTGGTGTGCGTGTTCTCCGTGTTTCAGTTATTTTCCCTGCATTTGGATTTTTCCCTGAGGTCTGTTTATTCCCTGTGAGTTTTCCCGTTCTCTGTGTTTTTTTGATTATTTTTTCTGCCTGTGGATTTTTTACCTCTTTTTGAATTTTTGGATTTTGGACTTTGTTTTTTGGTTCTTTGTTTGATCCCAGTGCTGGTGTGGACATTATATTTTTGTTTAAATAAACTCTTATTTACTCACTCCTGCCTGCCTCGTCTCTACATTTGGGTCCTCCCCCCTATTGTAACGGTCGTTAATAACTTGGTACTGGGTCTCCCTCACTCATCCCCACTCCGTCTGGTTATAGGTCTCCTAACCTTTGTAGGATTTAAGGTCTGCAGCTGTGTATGGGCTCAGAGAAAAGCAGGTCATTGACTATATCGGGATATGCAACTGAAGGTCCAACTCGTAGGGATTTGCACCACCAATAAACTGTAATTTCTCGACATGCGCCTTTTCTTGTGGTCCAAGTCCTTCCCTACATGCCTTTGCATCTTGGATGATTTTCTGTTGTTTAGACGTGGCTACATTCACTTAACATATCCAAAGTGCACAACACACTGTACTCCATTCAGTTGTTTACACCGAGTGCCTCCAATATGGCCGAGCATCCGGGTTACCGCCCAGAACGTCACTTCAATGATACCCTCTATAGATAGATACCAGTCGGTTAGGTAGACAGCCACAATGGCACAGCTGATGGAGATTGGCAAAGAACTCTTTTTTTCCATAAATACGCCCTTACTGTATAAGGGACAAGTCCGTTTCTATACAACAACAACAACTCAAAGTGTAAAATGTTATTCTTCTTTAAGTAATAAATTCAGGAACGTCAAGCCGAAGCTTGATTCTCATGCTGAGAACATTCTCACAGGGTTGTCTTGCATACAAAAACATCGACAACACAAAATTCTTACGTGCAATTTGAGATTAAATGTGTAATTTACGGTACATGTGCAATAAAAGAAGACACAAAGTTGTTATTGTGGCTCTGAATCAGTCAGCTCAACTGACATGAATCACGCTCAGGCTGAAACGTATAAAAGAATATAAATAGAAACAAGCCAAATTGAGACATGTCTACTCATACACACACACACACACACACACACACACACACACACACACACACACACACACACACACACACAAAACGCTGCTTTTTGATGTCTTTAGTGTCTGGTAGATTTCCAGTGAGGTCAACTGCAGGAGAATGTGTGTTTCTCTATAGGAGTGTGTGATGAATAGCATTTGGCTGGCACCCAGGACAGACAGCCAGAGTGTTCTCCCCAGCCAGCCAGACAATTGTTAACATACAGCCCACCTGAGACCCTGAGCTCGTAAATTAGAACCATTTAGCTGAGCCAAGCCACCTTTCAAACAGAAGCTGACAGACACAGCTTGAGCCCTCCAGGCTATCTCCTTCTGTATCTTTCTATGTGGCTTCATTCTTTCGATTTCTTAATTTCTTCCTAGTTAATCCATGTTTTGATGGATTACACACACACACACACACACACACACACACACACACACACACACACACACACACTTTATTTGATTCCACATGAGTCAAATTTCCTGAATGATCCAACAGATTAAAACAGATTAGCACATTGTTATGACTTATAGTTATATTTTTTTGCCCCCTCCAATGCAAAGTCCACAGATGGCCAGTTTATGTACAAGACCTAGACTACCAAACACTAGCACAATGACCTTGCATTTGTACAGAGGGTTCACACGCACGCACGCACGCACGCACGCACGCACGCACAGTCACAATCTTGGCATGTGTCAGCGCAGCAGAAACTTTGCTGGATGGAAATGTGGACAAGGTGATGATGATTCCATACTTCCTCAACAAATTTCACTCACTCTTTAATTTTCCAAAATCTTCTCCCAGAAGCTGACAAAATAAGTTGTTACTACCCGGTCAAAATGATTGATATTGCTACCTTTTTACTGCATGCATGATGTACTAAATCTCACATGTTGACAAGATGCAATCACATCACAGAACAGTTGCACAACAAGTGCAGTTAATTTTCACAGTAAGTGTAATACAGATCAAAAAGGGCGTGTGTGAAAATGACTGTACATGTCTTTTTGAATAGAGATTCCTTATTTAATCCAAACTCCAGCAAAGTGTTGTGATACCCTGTGATTTTGTTATAATGAGCGCACATTTCCACCCCTGGTCCCTGCTGAAATATTGAAACTCAACACATTTGAATTCTAAAACATCAGCAGTGAGCCGGCAAGAAATTTGAGGATTGTTTGTTCATTTACAAAATCATCAGAGACATAAAGCCATAGATGAAATCGAACTAAACCATGCAGGTGTACTGACAGAAATTTCTGTTGTAGGTGGTACTATACAAATGTTCAATAACGTATGCACAACAATTTGTGTTATATCTTAATTACAGCTAGAAGTCACCGTAAAGCCCAGTTCAGACCAATCAGAGAATCAGAGAAATAAAACGTGTTTCCGCCATCCACATTCTTATTTAGATTTAAAAAACATGTATATATCCAGATAAAGAAACAGCCTTAGAATCAGAACGTACAAAGTACAAAGAGACGTTGTTATGGAAATGATACCGTCCCATCTCATTGGTGTGAACTGGCAGGTTTAAGAATGCTGCAGATGGGCTCGTTGCAAGAAGTTGCTGGTTTCAACTCGTCTCGTCTCAAATCTTTGGTGTGAACTGGGCTTTAGGCTAGTCTATATCCCTGACGTTCCTCTCTCGGGATGCGGAGTGTCCGTCCCGTCCTCTGTCTCTGTGTTGGCGTTCTAACCTCTGGTGGATTTCTGAGGACTATGGTTACCTGGTCCTCAGATCTCTGCAGGGTAAATCCAGACAGCTAGCTAGACTATCTGTCCAATCTGAGGACTATGGTTACCTGGTCCTCAGATCTCTGCAGGGTAAATCCAGACAGCTAGCTAGACTATCTGTCCAATCTGAGGACTATGGTTACCTGGTCCTCAGATCTCTGCAGGGTAAATCCAGACAGCTAGCTAGACTATCTGTCCAATCTGAGGACTATGGTTACCTGGTCCTCAGATCTCTGCAGGGTAAATCCTGACAGCTAGCTAGACTATTGGTCCAATCAGAGTTTTCGCTCGCACAACTATTTTACAGCGGCTCTGTGCGGAGCTTAGCACCCCCCATGACAATTATGATTGGTTTAAAAAAATACCGATAAACCAGAGCACGTTTTCCTCCCATCCCCTACTGCTGTGTGGACTAGCCAGACCCTCCTCTGCAGCGCTGTGGATGGTCTACGTGACAGTTCAGCTTAGCTGGTCACTGTGAGGTAAAGGTTTTGACGGCGGCAGGACGCTTTGGTTAAGCTGACCAAATGTGACTTTGAAGCATCGTAGCAACATGTACGAATGGTTCATGAAAACAGTCTTCCAGGAATGCCATTTGTGTTGTGTGATGGGGAAACTCATTCAGAGGTCATTTCTGGATAACCAAATGTCATTTCATATTGTATACCAAAGACACAAATCCAGTGATAACGATGCAGTTCAAATTGCAAAGACACATACCTGAACTGTAAGGAAATTCAGCTGCTTTGTTGCACTTTAATTCAATGTCTTTGTACTTGATTAGTTAACGAGTCTGTCTGTGAATGATTTAAGAGTTTGACCTGACAGATGGAAGAGGCTGACAGGGAGAGCTCCAACACTGCCAGCACCCAGAGCAACACAGCGACTCCTGATGAAGAACACAGAGAAGATCTGAAGTGATTTATTCGTGTGGGGAGTCTGAACTGTCTTTTTTTTTTATGACAACGGGGTAAGATGACCTGTCTCACTTCCACGTCGACTCTTTCAGAAAGAGTATGCAAAATCTTGATGCAAGGCTTGTGAATCACTCGCTTGGTTTCCATTTGTGTGATTCAATATTCTTAAAATACATGAACCTAAACGAACTACGCAACACTATGGTGTGGTTGTATCAATTCAGATGAAAAAAGAGATTCATTTGTAATTAACTATTTCTTTAATACTGCAACACAGTATTTTGACCACACGCTTTTATTTCTTATTTAAATGTATTTAAATGCACTTTCTAACTGTGTGTTTTAAAGTGCTAAATAACGTGTTACTTAGGGTATATCATGTCAGAGTTTTTGTTTGCACAAAGATGCACATTCGTGGGGTTGGAACAATTTTTCCTTGGCCTAATTTATTGTGCAGAGAGTGGGATATGAATACATCTTAAATGCATTTTGTTATTATGGTTTATTGCTGCCCTCTCATGGTCATTAGGTGATCATGTGGTTAAAGTCATAAACTCCAATGTTGTAACCCTTTAACATTACTATAAGTGACAATAAGGTGCTTACAGTAAATGTTTGAAATACATTTTGAGTTAGTTGTGAAAGATATTTCGAATGGCAGAAGGAGCTTGATTTGATTAGTTGATTTATTGATCAAAAAGTCTTTATCCCCATTGGCTCCCATCTCCCAGGTGAAGAGAGGAGAGAGTGTAGTCTGACCAGGTGGAGCTTTATCCCCATTGGCTCCCAGGTGCACCAGATCTGCCATCAACGCAAGACAAAGATGGTCAAGTCCAGTGAGGTATCACTCCCACAGGGTGGCTTCACGGGATCCCACAGGGCCATCACAGTGTTCAGAGTTTACTAAAAAGAAAGGTTTTCAGCAACTCACTGCAGCTGTTGGTTTCGCCATCAACCTCGAGAGTAAAGACGGAAAGCTCCTAAAGCTTAGTCCCCACAAGGATGACGTGTGTTTTGCCTTTAGTCAAAAACAATACTGACCTTGTAGTTGAAAAAGGAGCATCATATAAGAATGACATTTCCTCCTATGGAGTCTGTTCATCCGCATTCAGAGATCGCTTATTTTCTTTTTTCCAAACTTTGTTTATTGAGCTTTTTTTCACAAAAGAACAAAGACATACAGAAACACTCAGAACAGAGTTCCCACCCCAACAAGTACATACATAAATAATAATAAAATAAATAAATAAATGAGTAAATCTAAAATATTAGAAAAGTACAGAGAGCGCCTATTTTTGATTTTGTTCTTTCTAGATAAAAAGTCATACATTCGACAAACATCAGAACAAATACATGACAGTTCACGTCTAACCATCAATTAACAACCGAACACTAAAAGATCTAATAAATATAGAAATTTAAAGAAATGCAAAGAACTAAATCAATAAAAAACAACAACAAAAATAATACAGTGCTTGAGCTTCCTTCCTTATTGACAACTCCATTTTTCGATCAACTCAATGATCTCTCAGAGAAATTAGTGACAGAAAAAAGGGCACAAAAACAATCATTTCCATGAAAATAGACGACAATTATTATATACAATAAACACAACCAGTTGACAAATCAAACACGTTTGCAATGAGACGTTGCATTGTTTTTAGATCTCACAAGCCCAAATCACTGTGCACCACAATGATATAACTGTCCAGCAGGGGGGGCCACAGCACAGGAAAAGGATCCCTTTAAGGCTCTCCATACATTTGCCGTAATGACATAAACATATCCATTTGTGTGTGGACAGCACGTCTGACGCTTCTCAAACATGCTCCAAACCCCAAATTACAGCAGTGTGAATTAGAATGTTCCAGGGAAACTGTCTGCCACATACATTTCATTTTAAGTGCGTGCACAACGGTGCATGGAGTTATGCAATGATATATAACTCCATGCACTGCTGGTCCTCAAGTAGCTCTCTGCAGAACTGGGCTGCTGAATACGCACAAGAGGCTGAATGCTTGTAATGTAAGTGCAAGGATTTGAATAGCCTGCTTTATGTCCTTTGCTCATTGTGAAGTCCTGTCTTTTTTGTGTGAGTGGTGTTATCAGCTGTTGTCTCCGCACCAGTGGCTTTATTCATTCCTGTGAATTTACTTAATGAACTCACTCTACTCAGATACATCCTCAATCGAGTCCATATCATCCTGACAGGCGACAAATAAACCATAAATAAACCAATAAATCCAGCAGTAAGGAAGATGCATTGAGTTCTGAGTTTAAAGTCAGAACTCTGAAAAATTAAGTCTGACTTTATTCTCAATTAACTTAAACTTTAACTTTTTTTTTTTCTGAGATTAAAGTCAGAATTCTGATATTTTTCACATGTGGCCCTAATCTTCTTCCATAAAGCAACAATTCAAAAACAGTATGAAAATATGAGTCCTTGCTTCCTAGTGGCTTTTTATATAGCAAAGTTCATAAAGATGATGGAAATATCCAGAAAGCAGTTTCCATAACGAACACCAGTGTTTCTACTGCCTCACCCCAATATAATTTAATAGGCATTGTGGTAATTGAGCCAGTCTGTTAGGTGTTATGTGTTAATGTGTCTTAATTACAGAGTTGACTCTTAAGGCCTTCTTTGTATGGCAAGGAGGACAAAAGGAGGAGGAGGGTGGATTTGGCCTGATATAAAAATTAAAATCCCTTAAAACATTCAAGAGATAGCCTCCACATTTTATTAAAATGATATTAATAATTTAATTACGCTGAGCAGATGGGATTTGTATTCGTCTCTGGACCTTTAAGCGTGGAAAACAAATGGATTTGGAGTTAATGTTGTCATAATGAACTGAATTTTTGTTCCCCCCCACTCTGTCTCATACAAGCTCAATCCAGTTTGTAATATCTTCCAGACAAGACTTAAGTGTGGAATAATAGATTTATGCCCCTGAAAGGCTGATAAAATCCTTATCTGTGAATAAAATTCACTCATCGTTAATATGCTTATTAGATCCCACCCCACCCCCGTATTTGACGGAGAGATGTTTACAGTTTGTGTAATGGTGGCATTGTGGCTCGTTCCACTGAAGCACCGCTCGTATCTCCGCACCATCGGCTCCTAAAGACTCCGGCCGGCATGAGGTTTTAAACTTGGCTGGCGGTTTATGAGGCGGAAACTTTTATCGCTGCTTCATGTGTCACCGAGATCAGAAAAAGGGAGTTGGGGCTTTGAAGGAAAGAAGCGAGAAAAGACATACATTTCTGACCTTTAAACGAAACACTTCATTGACCTATAAAGAAGTGAAAGATTTCTCCTGCAAACCTATGGCAATCACTTTGACTGGGCCTTTCAGCTCTGACCTTTTTCAACCTTTCTCGCTGAAGTTTATGAATGTTAGTTGGAGAGCAGTTGGCCTTGTAGTTATCAGGAGAGACTACACTGTACCCCAACAGATACAGATTCAATCCCTGCAAACAACTAACCAACTGAATCCTGAGGACTTTACAAAAATATGGATGTAGAATTTGACATGGCTGACAAGTTTCTGAAGTGACATGTTGACGAATGGAGTTTAGGTTTACTGCATGCTGCCATTTCTGTCAGTTATTGAAGCCCCAGCTTCCATGTTTTTGTGGTTTACCAGAGAGTAGACGGAGCTGTGGCGCAGCAGTTACATGGCTGAGTTTGATAGGCAGAGTCAATCAAGCAAACAAGCCCCAAGACACCAAGCCCCCACATACAGCACTCAGCCCCTCCTTTGGCACCTGACCAAGTGTCCAAGCAAGGTTAAAATCATTAACAAAAACTAGAAGGGAAAAAAACATTATTGTTAGCTGAAATACAATGACCCTAACCCTAAAATTATCGAGTAGATGTCCTTAGTTTTAATCTTTGTCAATGTCTTGGAGGGCGTGGATGTATAGGTACACGGTGTAGAGAGAAGTGGGTCACTTTCTCACAGAAACAGACTTTTGCAACCGCACGTGTCTCCCCCTGCAGGAATTCAGATAGAATGCAGGTTTTAGGAGTCCCCCCCAGCTGGAATTCAGATAGAATGCAGGTTTAAGGAGTCCCCCCCAGCTGGAATTCAGATAGAATGCAGGTTTAAGGAGTCCCCCCCAGCTGGAATTCAGATAGAAGGCAGGTTCAAGGCACCGCATTTGCAATAGACAAGGCTTTGTCCATTAATCTACAGTTTTTTGATTTCATACAGTTCTAAAGGGGGATTTTTTTCACATACACAACTCTCATATGCCTCCTGGTCCTATAGTACATCCATGCAACACACAACTTTTTAATGGCCACCTTAACTCTACTGTGTTCTTATTTTGCCTGATTGGACTGTTTCTCAGGACTACGCTGCTTGATAGACCCCCCCCAATCTCTTGTTGAACCAGGGGCCGGACAACCATCACCTTTTTTTTTTTTTTTTTTTTTTGCTTTTTTTCAACATATTTTATTGAATTTTCTCTTTTAGGACATTTACAAACAAACTTAACATTGTAAACACGCACTTATACAAACTCGCATTCACTCACTCATTCACCCTTCAAACCTACGTTTGTTATAATATATATAAAACACTATGAAAATAAAAACTGTAGTCAAGATATCCATTTAAGACACCCATTAATGAGCTCCGCCTTCAGTCCCTATGATCCTCATATATGGCTCCCAGAGGTTCTCAAAGTCCCGGTGTTTGCCCTTCGCGATGTATGTTAGTCTTTCCAGTCCGAGTGAATTTGCAATTTCTTTCTTCCACAATCCCAGGCATGGGGCATCCATGCTCCTCCAGCATAATGCAATAGATCTTCTGGCTTGAAGAAGCCCGTAATCGATCAATTTAGTTTTAGTCTGTGATTGTTTAAATTCCACTGGGTATATTCCTAGAACACAGACTCTAACCTCTAATGGGACTTTAACCTTAAACAATTCAGATAAACAGCCAATAACCTCCCTCCAAAACTTCTGGATTTTAAAACATTCCCACAAACAATGGAGAAGAGTTCCTTTTTCAAATAAGCATTTAGTGCAAGTGTCTGGAATATCACTGGACATGTGATGAAGCCTAACTGGGGTTATATAGGTTCTCATAAGCCATTTATATTGCAGAAGTTTAAATCGTGTGTTTATCGTTTGTTTTTGCGCTTTTAAACAGGCCTGATTCCAGTCTTCCTCATCGATATCTTCAAGAGTATCGCTTCTCCAAGCCTCTAACTTATCAATTGCTGAATCCTTGGAGGAAAGCATCAACAAATTATAGAACACCGAAAGAAAACCCTTCCCTTTTGAGTCCCCAACACACACCTCTTCTATTTTTGTTAAGGGGGGAATGTCAACTATTCGTTTCAGTTTTGATGACATATAATTTTTCAGTTGTAAATATTTAAAAAAATGTTTTGGGGTATTAAATACTTCTTGCATAACTGATCAAATGTAAGCAACATGTCATTGGCATATAAGTCTTTAATTTTCTGAATGCCTTTGGTTTTCCATAGTTTAAATCCTCCATCATTCTTTCCTGGGGTGAACCTTTCGTTACCCCAAATCGGGTGAATTGTGATAGCTCAGGTCGGTCACCTACATGTTTATGTGCTGCATGCCAAGTTATAATTGTATTTTTTAAGAAAGGGTTCTTTGTAGTTCTTTTTAGTGTCTTTATATCTGAAGAATATAGGAAGGTGTTTAAGGGGAAGTCTGGAACAGATTTCTGTTCAATGTCTACCCAAGCTGGAGGCGCCATTGGACAAAAGTAATAAGTAGCTGATGTTAATTGGGCGGCCATATAATACCATCTGAGATTAGGGACTTGAAGTCCACCTCTCTCATAGGGCAAATAGAGTAGCTTTAGACGGAGTCTGGCTTTTCTATTACTCCAAATAAATTGATTAAATAGTTTGTCCAAACCGTCATAAAATGAATCTGACAGTGGCAATGGAAGTGTTTGAAAATAGTACAAGAATTTGGGCAAAATTGCCATTTTTAATAAATTTATTCGACCTATCATGGATATAGGCAAATTTGACCATCGATTTAACATTTCTGTGACTTTTTCCACAAGGGGGTCATAATTCGCTGCATTTATTTCATTGAGGGATGGGGTGACCTTAATGCCCAAGTATGTAAAACCTTTTGTAGTTGTTTTGAATGAAGTAGCCACAATAGGACTTCTCCTTTCATCTTCATTAAGAAACATTAACTCTGATTTAGAATTATTAATTTTATATCCTGAAAATTCACCGAACTCTTGTATTAGATTTAATAAATTGGGAATACTGATCTTCAAATTACTTATGAAAAATATGATGTCATCTGCAAACAAGGAAATGAGATGTTCTCTTCCTCCAATTCTAATTCCTGATATTCCTCTATTCACTCTAACAGCCATCGCCAGAGGTTCTATTGCCAATACAAAAGCAGTGGTGACAGGGGCAACCCTGTCTGGTTGACCGTTGTAGATGAAAAGGTTTTGACATGTTATTATTAGTTAAAACTTGTGCTGTGGGATCAGTATATAGTAGTCTTATCCATTTCAGAAAGGTTTCACCAAATCCATATTTGGGGAGCACTTTAAACAGATAATTCCACTCTATTCTATCAAAAGCTTGACGTGCGTCCAATGATAACATCGCTGTGTCCTGACAATTATGTTTTTCATGCAATACATTAAGAACCCGTCTTATATTATGGTAGCCTTGTCTTGTTTTAATAAATCCTTGTTGATCATCTATTATTAAATTGGGAAGATATTTATCTAGTCTCCTAGAGAGTGCTTTACACAAAATCTTTGTATCACATCCCATAAGACTGATTCCTCTATAAGAGGAGCATTCAGTCGGGGGTTTATTTGGTTTTAGCAAAAGAGTTATTGTAGCTAACCTCAGTGATTCTGGGAGTATTCCAGCTTTATATGATTCCTCATACATGTTGAGAAGTGGTGGGATTAATTTATTTTTAAATGCTTTATAAAATTCTATTGGAAGCCCATCAGGACCTGGTGTTTTACCGCTATTCATGCTGTCTATTGCTTCAGTTAGATCTTTCACTGTTAAAGGACTATCAAGAGTTGTTTTCTCCTCCTCTAAAAGTGTTTTGAATTTTAATTGATTAAGAAATGCGGTTTGTGTTTCTTCGTCTCCAGAATATTCAGATTTATACAAGGTTTTATAGAATTCTCTAAAATTTTCATTTATTTCTGAAGGGTCTGTAGTTAAAATGTCCGATTTTAATTTTATGCTGTTAATTGTTCTTTCTGCTTGCATCCGTTTTATCCTCCAAGCCAATAATTTACCGGCCTTTTCTCCTTGATCATAAAATGCTTGTTTAGTCCACATTAAGTTTTTCGCCACCTTCTCTGTCGTTAATTTATCATATTTGGTTCTTAAAACAGTCAGTTTATGTAATTTTGAATGATCATTGCTCTGATAAAGTTCTGCTTCGCTAGATTTAATTTGTCTCTCTAATGATTTTAATTCTTGGTTATTTTGTTTATTTTTATTACTGCTATAGCTGATGATTTCTCCTCTAATATAAGCTTTAAAAGCTTCCCATCTAATACTAGCTGTTGTTTCATCTTTATTCATTTCAAAATATTTGTCGATGCAAGTTTCTATAAATGTAATACATTTTGAATCTTTTAGCAGAAGTGTCTGCATCCTCCATCGTTTCACCCCTTGATCAATCTTATTTACTTTAATTTCCAGGGACACTGCAGCATGATCACTAATTACAATACTGTTATACCAGCAGTTCTCCACGTGGGACAACAGCTCCACAGAGATGAGAAAATAATCAATACGCGAGTGGGATTGGTGTGAGCTTGAATAACATGAAAATTCCCTGCTACTTGGGTTCCTTGTTCTCCATACTTCATTTATTCTTAAATCTTTCATATAATTCAGGAGTATTTTCCTGGTTTGTGTATGACTGGTATCAATTTGAGTAGATTTATCCAGACTTGGGTTTAGGGTGCAATTAAAGTCCCCTCCAATGATATAAAGTCCCTCCAGGGTTGACAAGGTTAAGAATAAATTTTCATAAAAGAATGGGTTATCATTATTAGGTCCATAAATATTTATCAAATTTAGTTTTAAAGTTGAGATGTGTCCCTGCACAATAATATATCTCCCATAAGGGTCTTTTATTGACCTTATAATTTGAAATGGTATTGACTTATGTATAAGAATAATAACTCCTCTGGCGTGACTAGTAAAGGAAGAGTGATACACCTGACCCGGCCATCTTTTGGTTATCCAATGTATCTCTGGATCAATTAAATGAGATTCTTGTAGAAAAATTATTTTAGATTTCAAATATTTTAGTCGGTCTAATACTTGTTTCAATTTAGTTAGTTTTCTTATTCCTCTGACGTTCCAACTTGTGATTTTGATATTCAAAACATTTCCTTTGGTTGTCTTCTCCATATCAGATTATTCAATATACTGTTAAATTAAAATAAAGATAGTACTGAAAGTGCAGGTTTGTACATACATTCACACATTCAACCATACAAGACACAGAACTCGTCATGAACAACCCCGACTGAACTTTTGCATTTCCTTGTCTGAAATGCCTCCCCTTGAACCAAGCATATGGAGGACGTTGATCCACACTACTGAGGAGCAACCAGTCAACGTGACCTCACCAAAACTCCACACAGCTAACAGTATCCAGCTATAAATATAAAATAATACCATTAACCCTTGATAGAACAGTAGTAACTTATTTAAGGCTTAACTTTTAACATTAATTCCAAAACAGTTCAAATTAGACTTAGAATACGTGAGCACATAACAGCAATCAGCTATGTTTATATGAACTGCCCACTAACATAGAACTTATCCTGCTTATGTTCCTGTGGTTGATCAGTTCTATTGGAGCAGGAATAGCCACACAGAATGTCTTATCGGTTTACCTGTTTCTTAACCAGCTTGTCCTTCATGACTCACTGATCGAAAGCATCCGCTGTGCTTATTTTGGAAGAGACTTGTAAAATTGTTCAGCTTCTTGAGGTGTTGAGAAGAGATGAATCTTTCCATCGTGGAGGATCCGAAGTTTGCAGGGGTTGTGTTGGAATCCAGGAACGCACCGATGTCGACAAACAGCTTCACCACGGGGTGGAACCCGCGTCTTATCCGTACCGTCTCCGCAGATAGATCCTGTGCAAACGTTATTTTGACCCCATCTTGCATAATATCTCTTTTCCTTGCCTCTCGGTACACAAATTCCTTCTCCGGGAATTTTAAGAAGCGAATCAGAACCGCTCTTCCCTGGTTAGGTTTCCCGGAAGCCAGTGTGCGGTGGACCCGCTCCAATGTGAATGACTTGTCCGGAGCAAGCTCCAGCCACTTCGGTAGCATGTTGCTAATAAAGTCAAAAGTGGTTGTCTTCCCTCCGCTCCTTCTCGAATGCCAAAGACACGCAGGTTCTTTCGCCTTCCTCGGTTTTCCAAATCATCTGTTTTGGCCTCAAGGAGCATGATTCGTTTCATAGCTGAAGTCAACGTTGTATCGGCTTTTTCAAGCGAACTTTCTACTTCGGCAATGCGAGCTTCGGCCTCCTCCATATGAGCCGCCTGGTTTAATAGGTCTTGTTTTACCTCAGACACTTTAGCCTCCAGTGCAGTCATAGCGCTCGCCATTCCAGTCAGTCTTTCATCTATACTATCCAGCTTGACTCCAAAATCCGACCGGAGTAACTTTAGCTCTTCCAACACCTCAGTTATGCTAGCCATATTAGCTTCTTCACCGCACGTTGGACTCGATGTTGTTTTGGTGGCTGCCTTGCGTCTTTTTGAAAAAATTTCGCACTGTTTCATAGACGAAGCTTTAGACATATCAGTGTCGTATGTTTCGAGCCTTACTTATAACTTTTACAAGGGTTTTAAAAGAAAATTTCAAACACTGTCGTCGGAGTTCTTCACTGTGCTGCCATCTCGGATCTCGGTCACGTGACCCCCACAACCATCACCTTTATCATTTTAATTGGTTAATTATGTTTGACAACCTCACTCAGCGTTGCTCCGGTTGCCTCCAATCCGAAGCGGTCTAATCAACCAGAATTATTAAAAACACTGTGTGGGTGTGCAGAGCCTGGAATATCCTTTCATAGAGGCTGAGAAACATCTTAAATTCACCTACAAGACACAAGAAGGGAAATTAGCTACTAACCTAAAAGAAAAATACTGACTTTAAAAGTATTAACTTTGAAATAATATAATTTTTTGTCAGTCAAACAGCGAGGGTCCAGATATTCTTCCCACATTTCATCTTCTGCTGAAGTCTTTCTGTCTCTTTGTGGGTCTGTTCAGCTAGGGTGCTCAGCTCTGGAGCGAGCTAAAACACTTCAGATCAAGGTTGTAGACAGAAGTTGAGCAAAATACATAACAGCCCAATAGTAAATTTACATTAAGCTAGACTGTAGTATTTGCAACACATTAGCCTCAGTGAACTATAACATAACGGCTATAACAATCCATAAACATACAAAGTATCACTTTCTGTTTGGCAGAAGTCTTTCAACAGAGACAGAGCTACCAACTCAGCTCGGTACAAAGTGCTTCACAGGTGACTGACAGGCAAAATATAGGCAGTGAAACAATGGGAGACTAATGAACAATAACATAAAAACCATAAAATAGGTAAAGCACAATAAAAACATTTTTCAAAGAGAAACAATAAATGTAAAAAAAAAACCTCCATAAAATGAAGAGAGAAGCTATATAGACATTTAGTGCGGCAGTTATACTTTATTGTACTGCTGCTGAGCGTCTGACTGCTGCCATTCCAGCTTTAGTTCAACTGAATACATTGTGAGCTTTTTCATATGCTACAACATTAGATTGGATTAAAAAATATACCTATTAGCAGCGATAAGCAAATGCCAAAAACACCACCTGAAGTTTCTACTTTCATATGTTGGTGGTCAGTGTTTTCCTTCTCTGGAGGAGAAGTCTTTCACTTGGCAACTCACGCACCTTTTGGTGCATTATGTTCCTAAAAGGGAAAGAACAATTCAGCATACTAATTAAGTATCCAGCTGCTAATATGCAGTATACTAAGCTTGTTGTCACTGGGGGATCTGTTGGATCTGTGTAATGAAATATATATTATGTAAGTTGCTGTTTCTCTGATGATGGTGCTTTTATTGTGTGTTATTTGGCGCAGGTTCTATTTTGACAGCTTGTGTCGAGCATCACATTTTGGAGAAATATGACAATCTACTATGACTGACCCCATCCCCAGCATGCATTGCAGTCCTGTCAGTCAGCGTATTAAACATACACAGACCCTCTGCACTGTTGCACTTCTATCCTCTCCCCCCCTCACTGCATGCTGCTTTTCATTTCAGCGCTCACAGCAGGTGCCAAGGAACAGACTCCCAGACTTAATGCTGGGCTCATTTCCCAGGTCAAGACTTTATTGATTGATGTAGAGTACAATTACATAACCCGCTATGCATATCCCCCCGCCAGTTATTAGTATAATTTCCTTTATTGTGCCCTCTGTGAACTCTGAGGGAGCGCCGTGGGCTCTGAGCCGCGAGCTGCGACTGTCTCTTTCTTCTGACTGCTTAGTATTAAAGTTCTGACCTGTGATTTCAAAGTGTCACAGCTGCCGGGGACGTTTAACTGGGACAATTATATGACTTGAAATGACAGCATGATTCTGTCTTTTCTATTTCTTATGTCTTGCTGCCAGTCTCAAGGTAAAATAAGCTCCATAACAAGAAGTGATGATATCAGATCAATATGTTCTGTACCTAATGTTCTTGCACAGTGAGAGAGAAAAAAATAACCAAGCGTCTTTCTTTTTCTGCACAAACAGATGAAAATATCTGCTGGCAGAGTGAGCTAATTTTAGTTTTTTCATTATGATTTATTTTGAAACTGTTCTTCCAATAATTCGCCAGATCTTTGTTCAAAAATGAGCGACACAAAAGGTTAATGAAACAATCTCCTCATCTATTAGCCTTAACTCTACTCCCCAGTTAGGGAGAAGTTGTAAGAGCATTGTATCTTGTCTGGTTTTCACTTGATATGAATTCCAGGTGACACTTTCTAGAAAAATGCTTAGCAGTTCAGTAAGTCCGGCTTTGGATCTCTTTATTGTGTTCAGATTGGTGTCATTTCAGGCTAACAATTAGCCATATTTGTAAAAACAGAAGGATTACATGAGCTGACTAAACAGATGTTGCTGTTATGTAATAAAGCCTCACGTAGCCAATACGTTAGCCAATAGCTTACATGAGAGAGTTACATTTGTAACCTGATCATTCAGGGTCATTACCAGTGCTTTAAATAACTATTTTGATCACCAGCCAACATGTCTTCCCACCAGGATGCTGAAGGAGATTTTAAATAGCACCATTGGGTCGAGTCTACTTCATTTTTTTAATTCTTGTCTTAGTTTAGGTTCTGTCTCAGCTGCAGTTAAACATGCTGTGGTCAGGCCCCTACTTAAGGATCCTCATCTTGACACACAGTGTTGTCATCTGCCTTTTCTTTCTAAGGTTTTGGAAAAAGTGTTTTTCATACAGTTACAAGCCTTTTTACAACAGAACTCTGTTTGAACATTTTTAATCTGGTTTCACATCACGCCACAGCACTCAGTCTGCACTGTTGAGTTGACTGTTTTAGTGCTTTTGGGCCTCACAGTGGCGTTTGACACAGTGGACCATGCAGTCCTCCTCTCTCATCTTCATCATTGTGTAGGCATCAGAGGCTCGGCACTTAAATGGTTTAGCTCTTATTTGGCAAATAGGAGCTTCTCTGTCATGATTGGTGACTTCTCCTCGTCAGCTGCTCCTCTCTGTTGTGGGGTACCCCAGGGTTCAATTTTTGGCCCCATCCTGTTTTCCTTATATATGTTGCCGTTAGGGGTTATTATAGAAAAGCACAACATGACATTTCATTGTTATGCAGAGTTAAAAGTTAAGCCTTTCCTTAACAGGCATGACCCAGAAAAGGCTATTTACTAGTTTAAGGTTCTCTACACCCTACATTGGCTCCCTGTGTGTTCTACAACCAATTTTAAGATTTTATTGTTTGTTTAAAGGCCTTAAATGGTCTGGCCTTGGAATATTTGTCCGAGATTTTAACGCTGCACCTTCAAACCAACTGGTTTTAGAAGTCCCAAGGTCCAGGTATAAACGGGAGGGGGTGGGGGTCAGGCTTTTGCAGTTGCTGCTCAGAGACTCTGAAACAAGTTCCCCCCTGATATTTGTTTAGGATGGATTTTAATACGTAATAGTGGTGTGACAATTTCCTCCTCCTGTTTCTATGTAACTTTTTTAGATTTCACTGTTTTCTAAATTTCATTCTTTTTATTGCAAGAGATTTTGTGTTATTCTTAGTTTCAGTTTTGAAGCTCTTTGGATACCTACTGCTTGTTATATAAATAAATTATATAAATAAATGTTAAGTGATTGATGGCTAGACTTTTAAAGTTACCAGCCAATCAGATTTTACTACTTAATTTAAGATAAGATAAGCCTTTATTGTCTCCTTTAGGAGAAATTCATCTTGGCCATTCACGAGAAATGAAATGGTGACACATTGTGCAAAAACACACACTAAACATACAGTTAACCTACATAGAAACATAATCATATATTATCACATCCAATGCTTAAATGTCAAGGATGAATGGGGGTTGCTAGAAGCAATATTGTGGAAAGGGAGGCAAAACCTGCCATTTTACGCCCCTGCGACAGGACAGGACAGTGTATCGTAACTCTTCTTCTCTTCTAGGCATCCGTCTGCTTTGTGTGGCGCAACTCTGTGCTGCCTTCATGGGAACGGGACGTCAGAGTATCATCTTATATGAACTTGTTGTGAGCTTTAAAGTCTTTATTAAACATTAACATAATTTATCTTTAGTAAGTCTATAAACAGAGATGTTGAACATTTTTCATTCAATGATATGATGTTTTTATGATTTATCATTAATAACAACGATAATAGGCCTAATAACAATTTAAGGCATATTAACAACAATACTAATTATTATAACAATAATAGGGACTAATCATTAATATTCAGGGAAATTTGTCTACATCTTATTTAGGGACTTAGCTAATTGATAGGGAGGCGCTAGTTCAAAAAATGTTGAGAACTGTTAAGTTATGTTACACTATTGTTGCTGCTAACGTTGCATTTGGAGGAAAAGAGTGGACCCTAGAAATGAATCATGTTTAGCCATTTTTGGCATACTTATTTCAAAGCTATATGTGTCTGTTTTTCCACAGCTGCCTTACTCACAAACTTCACTAGCCTGTGTTTTTGTACTTTGTTCGAATCTGGATGATACACCAAATACACTGGGCTGTTCTTTTCATAACCTACAAAACAACCTTGTTCACATCTGGAATCAAGTTCCCCCTTGTCCTGTTTGTAGGGTAGCATAGAGACCCAAAGTTTTACCTTTTTGATACATTAGGCTTCTTGTCTGTCAGGATAAGGAGTCTGCCCTGTACGCCTGTTAAAGCACCTGTTGCGTACCACGGCTGTAGTTTGTACTGCGTAGTGCCATAGCTATCATACCCCTCCAATCTCAAACAGAATACGCCAAACCCTCCCTGCAGTTCTGTTCTGGGGTGGGGAATACGGAGCTGACGTTTCATGTCTGGTCTTGTTTTTCCTCAATAGTGCATGGAAAACACCGCACGTAAAATCGGATCTGATGCACCTTACTTTTAAGTAATGTGATATATCTTCTAGGAACTTTTTCCTAGCGTGTACTGTGTCACTTTTCTTCTTTACAAAATATACAAACACAGTGCTCAAGTAATCATCAGTAAATGACTGCACATCTCTGAAACCATCTATAGACTCTGTGGCTTCAGGACCTGCAAGGTCTGTGTGTACTATCTGTAAGGGAGTCTTTGGACTGGTATCAGGGTCCCTATTTCTGCTATGGGCAAACTTTCCCTGAATACACACCTTACACTCTTGTTCTATGAACTATGGTTAACTGCTCCTCAGATCACAGTGCTATGGAGGAAAGTCTGGCAATGCAAGACTACATCTTTCAGACATAGAGGAGGCATGCAGAAATGTATAGCCTTCATTTACAGGAATTATGGGCAGTGAAGTTCTAAAAAGTTATTTCCAGCTGCCATCATTCTTTAGATCACTCCTGGAGCTCAGGAACAAATGTTCTCACTCATTTCTACACACTGTGATTTTACCCACGACAACTCCCGAAACCATTTCAGTGACAGATTTTCTCATTCCACGACCAGATATCTTTTTGTTCCACTTGCGGTAAGAGTGATGAGAGAAATAAGACTCAATAGTAGATCAAAAGATTAACTGGGGCTGCCGGGTCACCAGCTCTTCCACTGCAGCTTTTACTGCTGCTAAGTATGAAACATAGATCCAACTTCACTGCGAGATTGTCTGTCTGTAAGTAACCATCACTATGTAAACACTTCTTGTCATCAGGATGGATGGGTTTGGGCACGGAGCCGCTGGCCTCCGAGGCCTGTGCTATTGTGGTGAATGGATGGGAACACTCACAAACTCATGCACACACCCTTATGACTCATCCAGAGTCTCTGTTTAGCTACTTGGCTAACAGACGTACAGGGAATGTTCTCGTCTGACAGACCTGCCCAAACACACGTGTAAAAACATGTGAATTTGTGGGCGGGCTCATCCCAGGAATCACCAAGTTGCAACAGGAGGCTTACATCGTATATGCAAATGTCAGCATGGCAAGTATTAACCCATGAAAAATTACTATTTACAGAAAAGTTTTGAAGGGTGTTTAGGGACAGAATTGATGTCTGGAATGATATACTATGCCAAAAAGTATACACACCCTCAATAGTATTCTCCTTGAGGCTAGCAAGGTCCTACAATTGAGGCTTGTAGACCATGACAGGAATGAGACTAATGAAAGATTCAAGATCAAGATTAACTTTATTGTCCCACAAGATGAGACATTTTTCTCGGGCACTTGACCCGTAAGCCATAAGTAAAAACTAAAACAGGCAACATGTACAACAGATACTGTGCAGTACTATTCAAAAAACCATAATATATACCCAATGGTGTATAAAACACAACGTGGTGTGACCCAGTGCATATAGAGAGAAACACATATTTGGTTTGTGTCTCTCTGTTACACACAGAAACCCTCTTGCAGACATGCCTATTCATGTAGGGGTGTCGTTATTAACAGAGCACATTAATAACAATACCGCAGGGCTCCCATTGTCTCCCAAACATAATTATATTATCCATCATGCTTCTCTGCCGCACTGACACACATGGAAACCCGGCTGGGGAGTCTCTCCGGGGCTGCTCGTCCACCAGTATTACCATAGATAATGTTTAATTATGCTAATTTGATTGCAATCATTTAAAACAAAATGACAACATGCTTGAGCTAATGAATATTTATAAGACGGAGCTCAAGAAGTTAATTGTGCTTCATGAGTGTGCCAGGGTGGTTATGTTTGGGAACTGGATGTGGAAAGGATGACTGGACTGTGGTGGGGGAAGGAGGGAGGGAGAGTAGAGGAATGGAAAACTGTTGCGACTGATGATCTGTGCCTGACTTATCTGATGGTGTTCACAGACTGGAGGTGCGCTTCGTTGGAACTCTCTCAGTGAGTGAACCAATAGGAAGGGAATCTGGAGACTTATTAAAACAATTGAGCACTTTTGCTTTTGCTTTTTCCTTTGAAAGAGACATTACTCAGTATCACATTGAGTCTGTGGAATAAAAACCATGATCTAGTCTGATAATACACTTCAATTTAGCACCGTGCATCTTTTACAGTGGTTCATCAACAGCAGATGTCACTTCATCTGTACCAGTTGATTACAATCACTAATTAATACTGAACAGATCATTTATTTTTCAGTACATCATTCCCTAAATGTAGTCATCAATGCATTCATTGCCTCGTTTAACGTTGCCAGTAAAAGCAGTTGTAAATTAAAGGATTGATTCACCCAAATTACAATATCTAGCTGTGCTGCTACTTAGGTTTTAAACTGTGATATTCCTCAACCCTCTAAGTGCACTCACTACTGTCCTATTGGCTCCTGGGTACAGTGTACTGAACATCCTCACGCTGGCTTTAATGTTCATTCCATACATTCATTCATCTTTACAATTATCTATGTTACCGGTTGCACTTTGGTTAGGAGGGCATGACACTATTTTTTACAAACTGGGATACTGTGTGGCCTTTAAAAGACATGGGCATTTGAAAGGCACAAAAGGTCTGAGGAAAGATGATATTGACTTGCACTACGGGATATGTAGTGTCCATCATTTTGGGATTTAAACCATGGGAAGAAACAGTTAAGACATGTTGGCCTCTGTTGCATCTATTCTGACCATTATTATTATTTATTTGTGTCTTTTACAAGTCTCTCTACTTTGTGGAAGTCTAATAATAAATATCCACAGGGCTCTCACTGTCAGCACGCCAATGTCTTAGGTCATTTCACGTTGGATTTCCAGAGGATAACAGTTTACAGAAACAAGCGTGTGAGTTCACTGTTTCAAATAATCCTGAAACTTCTTCTTTTTTAGGCCCACTAAAGCTGTCGTGTTGGAAAGCTTTAGAAGCAAACTGACAGTATAAAGATCTAATTCCAATTGTTTCCTCGTGTGTAGGCTTTGATTTTTCTTTTTGAGTCAGTGTATAGTCGAACTGGACGGATGAGTAAATGCTGTTCTACTCTGCAGACTTTAGGAGATTTGTCTTGAAATTGCAGACGGACGCCCTTTGACATCACTTCTTCTCACTGGAATATCCTCCCTCTTTCCTTTCTTTCTTCCCCACACACATAAATAAGCACACACTCAACGACACACACACACACACACACACACTAGCATGTACAGTATCTCTTTAGAGGTAAGTGCTGGGTTAAATTTCAGACAGATCATTTCTCACTGTCAGTAATGCACATAACCCCAGAACAGAGTACGGGGCTGATGGGTAACACGATTACTTATTATGCCTTTCCACGAGGGGAGAAATGAGATTAAAAGTTGCCCTTTTACATCTTAGGAACAGCAGCCCGACACACGGCGGGCCGTGTCAGGCGCTGGCAGCTCACTGCAGAGTGCAGCTCATAATCCATCTTGATCTCATTAGGACGGCACGGCTGATTTTTACTTAAATGTTCCTTTAGATGCTGCCACAGGAATGCAGAGAGGCTTTTTGGTTCAGACGATGTGTCCATACTTTCAGCTGACTAAGCGCGAAAGGGGGTGAGTGCTGCACACGCCAGTGTTGGCTGGTGTCAGTAAAAAAGGGAGAGAGACAGAAAAAGTGTGTGTTCTTGCCTTTATGTACTTAAGAGGACCAATCTTCCACTAGATCAGAAAAAGGAGGATGGATTCAAGGTTGTTTGGGCTAGCCAAACTTTTTTAAGGTTGTTTGGAATTAAGTTTAGGCAAGAGTCATGATAACTTTTAGTTTAAAGTCAAAGTTTGGATTGAAAGTAATGAAAAGTATAGTTGAAGCCTACAGAACATGATGGGAATGAATACACAGAGAAGAGGGAAGAACAAGACAGAGAGAAAAGCATTCACAAAAAAGAACAGAGGGAGATTGAGGCCATAGCAAGGAGGGAGAGATACAGGACAGAGATAGTCATGCAGAAACGAAGATGGTTATACAGAGATAAAGACGGGCAGACTTATTCGGGTGGATTTAGCTTGAAGAAGCTTGTCAGGATCTAACATGATAGGCTGCAACTCACCAGGATGTTTTCATTCATCAGTCCAAAGTTTCACTTCTAGATACTGAGTTCCTCTTTAAATGTCACGTTGTCTGTAGTTGTTGCAAAGTATCTTGCTGCAATACTGTGTGTGTGTGTGTGTGTGTGTGTGTGTGTGTGTGTGTGTGTGTGTGCGTGCGTGCATGCGTGCTTGCATGCATGAGTTTATTTCAAAAATCACAGAAAAAGGCTTCTAAACCAAATACCAACAAGACATGTTCCAGCAGGAATGTTACCCAAATGAGGAAGAAATAAACAGGTCCTTAGTGGTCCCCTAATACTGTATCTGAAGTCTCTTTTTTATAGGCCTTAGTGGTCCCCTAATACTGTATCTGAAGTCTCTTTATTATAGACCTTAGTGGTCCCCTAATACTGTATCTGAAGTCTCTTTAATATAGACCTTAGTGGTCCCCTAATACTGTATCTGAAGTCTCTTTTATATAGACCTTAGTGGTCCCTAATACTGTATCTGAAGTCTCTTTTATATAGACCTTAGTGGTCCCTAATACTGTATCTGAAGTCTCTTTCATATAGACCTTAGTGGTCCCCTAATACTGTATCTGAAGTCTCTTTAATATAGACCTTAGTGGTCCCCTAATACTGTATCTGAAGTCTCTTTCATATAGACCTTAGTGGTCCCCTAATACTGTATCTGAAGTCTCTTTTATATAGGCCTTAGTGGTCCCCTAATACTGTATCTGAAGTCTCTTTTATACAGACCTTAGTGGTCCCTTATACTGTATCTGAAGTCTTTTTTATATAGACCTTCGTGGTCCCCTAATACTGTAACTGAAGTCTCTTTCCCGAAACTCAGCCTTGGTGCAGAACTCCAGCCACTAGAGCCAGTCCCACAATGAGCTTTCCTTAGGATTTGCCAGTTTGTAGCTTTAAAGGCTATTGAGAAGGAGAGAGGGGGGACAAGGTGGAGGCTGGGGGTGTGGCCTTGACCAACTGCCACTTTGCTTGTTTGAAAGCCATGATGTCTCTCTCTTTCTCATGGGTGGGCCAAATTCTCTGGTCGGATACAGCAAAAAAAGGGAAGGTAACCTTATGACATCATAAGGGGCAAGATTCCAGATTGGCCCATCTGAGCTTTTATTTTCAGAGCAGGATACCCAGGGCTTGGTTTACATCTATCACCATTACTAGCCACTGGGGGGCCATAGGCAGGCTGGGGAAACTCATATTAATGTCAAAAAACCTCCAAGTGAAATTTCCATGCCATGGGACGTTTAAGGAAAAAAACAGGAAAGTGTAATAGGTCTCCTTTAAATCTTTTTTCATGGAGCAGTTTGTGCCATCTCTTCCAGAAAGATTAATTGATAAATTTTGTTCCAGACTTAGTCAGTACCTCAGTATGTGATGAATTGGTTTAGGGATTCATCATACCTTTGTCTCTTCAACTAACAGCTAGATATGATGTGCTGTTACCTGCAGAGGCTGTGCAATATGTCATTGCCCCAGTTAGATATGTACATTTAAAAATCAAATGTAATGTGAACAAACAGATGACTTATAAAAGGTCCATTTGATTGTTTCATCACAATACCATGGTATTGTGTAGTGATGGCCAAATGAAGCTTCGTGAACCAGTGTCTTTATTTTCTGAGCTCACTAGATTGCACTCTCTGTTCAACAAAGTGTTGAGAATACACTGATTTGTAACAACGTAGGCCTTTCTCTTAAAACCAAGAGCACCATCTAGTGGGCTCACAAAATAAAGACACTGGTTCAGAAAGCTTCATTTGGCCATCACTAGTATTGTGTAAGTACCATGGATCAGCACCAAGTTCTCCAAAGGGACAGCCATTAAGGTGTTACATTTTACTAATTTAGTGGCCGGCTGGCGTGCTTGTTAGTTAGCTTGATTGCTAGGAGGCTTAATTCAGCATCATCTGTATTACAGAACAGAATCACTTCATCCGATGAACAAGACAGCTGTACCCGCCTTCTTACGGGAGTTCTACAACTACACATATACTATACAAGTAGAATCACTCAACACTACAAGCACTCAACACCAAAAGGTGCAAGGTCCAGAGCCACAGCATTTCCATGACATTATTCAAGTCTCTTTAGAAGTCAACATCAGTGTTTAACAATGGAGAGAGACATCCTGTCTCCTCGGGTTCATTAACTACAGCACTTTGAGTGCAGGGTGGAAACATGTCTTGGTTTCTATAGCAACGTCATCTCACCTCGATATTTTACTGCAGGGTATCTCTATTCATCTTGTTCAAGGACGTCGTCAGTATTGTCTTGCTGTGACACACATTTCAACTCAAGCAGATGGAAATGTTTCTCATCATCAATCTATTTTTGAAACCAACATTTCTAACTTTAGACACCTTGAGATTGCTGTGGCTACGGCACTTTGGCCAGCAGTTCACAGAACTTGAAGAATAGAAGTTTGGCTGACTCATTGATGGACAATAATACTGTATAAATCACTCTGTTAGCAAATTGATTGTGTCACTTGCTGACAGATATTTTACATTTTAAGATAATCTATCAAAAACAATGGCTGAACTTCTCACAGTGACAGTAAACCAACGCCATTTCCCCCACAAATTACAAAGGTAAACAACAGAGCGCCACACGACCACAGAGCGGAGCGAACTGTTGTCCAGCTTGTAGAACAAGAGTTTGAATAAATGGGGAATCAGCCAGCCGTCTCCTGGGCCTCGGCTGTGTGGAAAGCAACAAACTTAAAATGAAAAAAACCCAAACCGGCAAGTATCAGCAACATCTTTGTTATTAAATGTCGCCAAGGTAACATGTGATCTGCTGTCCCAATACCATTTATATCCAGCCCATGTGGCTCAGTCCCTTAGCACCTGATGAATGATGAAAATAAAACAGGAAACTAAGCATGAAACAAACACATGAGGAAAAACATGGAAGACACGTGAAACAACAGGAAACAGAACAAATAAACACAATAAAAGAGGAAAAAAACTACAACTACAAAATCGTGACACCCTGCTTGTATAGGACATGTGTATTTGTAAGCAAGCTGGCAGAGCCGTTTTATTCACTTCAAACAAGTGAAGTGACTATTTTCTGTAATGCAGATGATGCCGAACTGAGAAATGAGAAATCTAACTAACTAGCTAGTCAGCTGCCCACTAAATTAGTCAGGTTTAACAACGTAATGTTTTATTCACCCACTCTTACAGCAGAGAAGAGCTCAATGCTCTCACCAAATGACTGATACTTTGTCCGGCTCATTTTCTGTATCCAGTGTAGCATGAAGACCCGGTGGGTGGAATTAGCAAGCTAGCTAATTAACTTTTCAATTAAGCTACCAAACAAGCTAAGTAGCTTCATACCTGCTAACATAGTGGACTCGTGGAAAAATAAATAATTTCTTGGTCATGACTAATTTCTCAATGGCTCAGGATCATCTGTATTAGAGAAAAGAATCATGTTAGCCGACATTTAAAGTGAATTTCCGCCTAAGGTCACAAAACGTATCACAGCAGTATCAAGCAGAGGTTGCTGAGCAGTTTTAGAGCACCTTAGAACATGTGCATCAAAATACTTTATGTTGTGCGTGCTATGCTTATGATTTTGACACTTTCCATCCATCCATCCATCCATCTTCGTCCGCTTATCTGGTATATCGTCGCGGGAAGAGCAGCTCCAGCAGAGGACTCCAAACTTTCCTTTCCCGAGCCACATTAACCAGCTCCGACTGGGGGGGGGTTCCGAGGCGTTCTCCTGATTTATAGTATCAGGTAAAAAAGATGCATACGGGAAATGGAGCAGAGTAAAAGTAAAAGTTTCCAGAAATATAAATAACAAAGTACAGATACGTGAAAATTCTACGTAATATTGAGTAGTTTCTGTCCCCCCCATGAGGAATTCTAATTAATTAAAGAAATGACAACAACACTGTGGGTGCATGCACATGATACAAGCCTTCGGTGATCACGCATCCCCACCCTGTCCCCCTCCACACAGTTGCAAGTAGAAAAAGGTCACGGAGGATTAAAAAAACATGATGGACTCTTCAGATGAGGTCATTATCTTCACTCGAGCTGGAAAGTCGCCGGACGCCACAATCTTCTGAACATAGACTGAGAAATCCAGAAAGAGTTAACTGTGTGGAACTAAGAGTCTTAATTAGCTTTGTAGCAACTTCTGTGGAAATGGCTGGAATGTAACGGACATTTATTAATATTAAAAATGTATGCAATAATAATAATAAGTACAGTAACAAAGTATTTTTACTGCAAGCAGGGTGTGAACGTTTGGTAACAGGAGAGGCTGTTACTGTCTTTGCGTGTAGATGGTGACTTCTGCCTAGCTCATCTGCAGCTCTACACTCCTGCTGCTGTTACTTTGGCTGCCTGTAGGTGGCGCAGGTTGTTCTAAAAACTGCAGGTGCACGCAGTTCTGCAGACAGATGACACCATCTGAGCCTGGTTTACATGAGCTTCACATTTAGCTTGCTTAGTAGACATGATGTGTTTGCGTGTAACAGCTACATTTCATCAGTTTTAAATGAGGTTTGCACCAAACTCTATTTAGGTACATTGTTATTCTACACAAACTGTTGCCAGAAGTGTACTTGACATGCATTCTACCAATGTGTCATCTGCACCCCAGTTGTGTTTTCTCTGATGTGTGCTGGGGCTTGAGTGCATCTCTAGGTTTGAACTTTCTTCCTTAATACAGGGAAATGGGGAACTAGAAGTGCTAGCTCAGCATAACAAGCCTCTGTGTTCTTTATTGTTGGCAGGAGTAACATTATGGAACACACCATGCAGCAGGGAGACACTTACAGTGCGAGTAACTTAACTCTGCTCCCTGAAGACATCAGACTGCCTCGTATTTCATATGAGCTCCAGTTTGAAATTTTGTAACTCACCTTGCATGCACAAAAACAGTGTGTCTCTGTGAGTGTGTGTGTGTGTGTGTGTGTGTGTGTGCTGTGTGTGTGCTTGCATACGTGCTGCATCTGTGTAGAGACTTCAGATACAGTATTGACCACTAAGGATATGTGATACTTGACCACTAAGGTCTATATGACTTCAGATACAGTCTAACGATTGCTATTCTGATACAGTTTCTATATGTCAATAAGAGACTTCAGATACAGTATTAGGGGACCACTAAGGTCTATATAAAAGAGACTTCAGATACAGTATTAGGGGACCACTAAGGCACTATATAAAAGAGACTTCAGATACAGTATTAAGGGAGACCACTAAGGCCTATATAAAAGAGACTTCAGATACAGTATTTAAGGGGACCACTAAGGTCTATATAAAAGAGACTTCAGATACAGTATTAAGGGAGGACAGTATTACTACTAAGTCTATGAGTTAAATGTATTAAGCTGAAGACATGTTTTAGTTACGTTGTTTATTTAGTTATTATTGTAGACAAAACAAAAATGATGTGCAACTCTATAATCTAATCTGAGCAACTACAAGCATCAGAATGGGAGTCGGAATCAGCAGATATTCTATATTTAAAAAACGGATCACAATAAGTTAACCTGGTACTTAGCTTTTTTTCCTGATTGGGGGGGTGTCAGAGGGCCCAGGTTTAGAGTCACGCTTCACTACTACATACCAGCGTATACAGCAGACCTTGTGATGTTACTTTGGCAACTGGCAAACTTCCAGGCTGGTAACAAGACCACACACTATAGCCTAGAGTTGTTTCCTAGTGCTGTTGACATCCTGCAGTGGCTTTTTGATTGGTCCATACAAGTTTGTCAGTAATCACCGCCCACCTTATGCAAATACCTGCTAATACTTTATGGTCATTTGTTATTTAAGACTTTAAGAGTTGACATGGTTGCCTTAAATCTGCTTTCAAACAACTGACTCTATAGTGCACAATGGATTGCGTACCATTAAGAGCTGATAAAGTGTGCACTAGGATTTAGAAGACGTTGTGACAAACTTGGTCTAGACACGTGGGCTTCAAAAGAGGCACAGCCTGAATTGCAACAGTGTTAGATAATAACAGTATACACACACATTCATTAAAGTATGTGCAATTGTGAATTGTTATAACAATGTATAAGTACCTTTCTGACCTGAGGCAAATAAATGTAATTCTTAACTTCAACTCCAAATTCCCCCATAAAAAGCCTCCAGCTCCAGCTGTTTTAGGATGATGACACTCCGCTTAACAACACACTATGATTCCCACTGGCAGAATATTCTTTTTTCATTTGTTTTTACAAAGATAAGATTTTGATCTTTAGATGAAATCAGTAATTAAGATGTTCAAGTTTAGCTGTGACAGAAGTCCAGGCAGCTCCAAG
This sequence comes from Percina caprodes, assembly GCA_013375575.1. Classification (NCBI taxonomy): domain Eukaryota; kingdom Metazoa; phylum Chordata; class Actinopteri; order Perciformes; family Percidae; genus Percina; species Percina caprodes. The sequence goes on along the minus strand of JABXJD010000283.1, from coordinate 659,958 downwards.
GAAACATACTGACGTCTTTATTCAAACGAGTCCCGTGTGAACAGAATGAGATTAGGTTATTCATGGTATCTTAATATGCAGAGACCAGATCCGCCATCTTAATCCTACACAGTCTGTAAGATGAAAATCTATGCCATTGTGTGTGTGTCTGTACCTGCATATGACTGCTTATGTCTGTGCGTTTTGGTGTGTATTTAGCATGTGTGTGTGCAAGCAATTGCTTATGATTGTTTTTTAGTTTAGTGTATTATTACCTCACAGTCAATGCACTGATAACAAGACACAAACAACACATAACATTGTTGCTTTTACTTCCACAAACTAAACAAAAAAATTACAGACAAAAAACAACAACTATATATTTAATTCAATTTTATTTATTTGTATCAATTCATAACAAGAGTTACCTTGAGACACTTTATAGAATAGGTCTAGACCACACTCTATAATTTACAGATAGAGCAGGTCTAGACCACACTCTATAATTTACAGATAGAGCAGAGCTACACCACTCTATAATTTACAGATAGAGCAGGACTAGACCACTCTATAATTTACAGATAGAGCAGATCTAGACCACTCTATAATTTACAGATAGAGCAGGTCTAGACCGCTCTATAATTTACAGATAGAGCAGGTCTATACCACTCTATAATTTACAGGTAGAGTAGGGCTAGACCACTTTATAATGTACAGATAGAGCAGGTCTAGAACACTATAATTTACAGGTAGAGTTGGGCTGGAAACCACTTTATAATGTAGTCAGATATCTGGTCTAGACCTACTCTATCTGTAAAGTGTCTTGAGATAACTCACTGAAATTATAATTTACAAGGACCCAACAGTTCTAGTAGTTCCCTCCAGAACAAGCAACAGTTTGACAGTGGCGAGGAAAAACTCCTTTTAGGAAGAAACCTGGGACAGACCCAGGCTCTTGGTAGGTGGAGTCTGACGACCTGTTGGGGTTGAAATGAAGAGTGGTAATAACAGTCACAGTCAAAGATAATGGAACAGTGACTAGAAATAGTAGTTTGTAGTAGTTCATGGTGTAGCAGGGCTCTGCACGGCATTACAAGGCACAGCAGGATGTAGCAGGACATAACAGGGCATCGCAGGACGTGTAGCAGGACCACGGCGACAGCTGCAACCAGGATTTTGGAGCCTCCCTGATCCAAAGAAATATGCTAGGGGGGAAAGAACATAAGGACTCTGGGGAATGACTCCCCAGTCATTTCTGAGACATAGAACTCTCCCCTGCCAGGTCGGGCTGTACTGCCCTGCCTCCCTCTAGTTTTATTGTATTAATGATTATATGGTAACTTAATCTGACGACTATGAAGAGAAGCAGAGAAGAGAAGGGGTGCCAGGTCTGCGGATATGCACCCTCCCCCGCCGGTCTAGCCGAACACTGCGACTCCTCACTCCCTAACTATAACCTTTATCAAAGAGGAGAGTTTTAACTTTACTCTTAAATGTGGTGTCTGCCTCCCGAACCCAGACTGGGAGCTGGTCCCACAGTAGAGGAGCCTGATAGCTGAAGGCTCTGGTCCACTGACCCAGACTGGGAGCTGGTCCCACAGTAGAGGAGCCTGATAGCTGAAGGCTCTGGTCCCCAGACCCAGACTGGGAGCTGGTCCCACAGTAGAGGAGCCTGATAGCTGATAGCTCTGGCTCCCATTCTACTTTTAGAGACTCTAGGAACCACAAGTAACTCTGAATTCTGGGAGCATAGTGCTCTAGTGGGACAATGAGGCACTAAGAGTTCTTGAAGATAAGATAGTGCTTGACCATTTAGAGCTTTGTAGGTCAGGAGAAGGATTTTAAATTTAATCCTGTATTTTACAGGAAGCCAATACAGAGAAGCTAATACAGGAGAAATATGATCTATTTTCTTAGTTCTTGTCAGAACACGCGCTGCAGTATTCTGGATCAGCTAGAGAGTCTTAAGGGACTTATTTGGGCATCCTGATAATAAAGAATTACAGTAGTCCAGCCTGGGAGTAACACAGGCTTGGACTAGTTTTTCAGCATTGTTTTGAGACAGGATGTTCCTAATTTTTGGCAATGTCTCAAAGATGAAAAAGGCTGTTCTTGAGGTTTGTTTTAGATGGGCGTTAAAGGATATATCCTGATCAAAAAATAACTCCGCAGCTATATCCCTAGATAATGACGTTTGGAGGTGCTTATGGCCCAGCACAATAACTTCAGTTTTGTCTGAGTTTAACATCAGAAAACTGTAGGTCATCCATGATTTCATATCATTTATACGTACAAGCTTGAAGTTCAGCTAACTGACTGGGTTCGTCTGGCTTGATTGATAGATTTAATTGGGTGTCATCTGCATAACAATGAAAGTTAATTGAGCGTTTCCTGATAATATTGTCTAGAGGAAGCATATATAAGGAGAATAGAATTGGTCCAAGCTATGAGCCTTGTGGAACGCCATGGCTAACTTAGCATACTTGTACGTGTCCTTTGTCTGCAGCAGTTAGAAGGACGTTTCTGTCTCTGTGCTATGATGCTTTCTAAATCCTGACTGAAAGTCCTCAAGTAAACTATTGCTATGTAGAAAATCCCATAACTGATTAGTGACTACTTTCGCAAGGATCTTGGTAGGAATGGGAAGGTTAGATACAGGTCTATAGTTTGCCAAGACCTCAGGGTCCAGGGAGGTTTTTTCAGGAGAGGTTTTATCACAGCTACTTTAAATGGCCGCTGTAGATAACCTGTTAATAGAGACATATTGATTATATCTAGTAATTGAGTGTTAACCACTGGTAACGTTTCTTTAAGCAGCCTCATTGGGATGGGGTCTAAGAGACCGGTAGATGGCTTAGCTGAAGAGACTGTAGACATTAATTGTTGAAGGTCTAGAAGAATGAAGCAGTCTAAGTATATGTCAGGTCTTGTTGTTCTTTCTAGTGCTACTGCTTTTAAAGGTGAACCATTTTTTAAATTGAAATTTCAATTGAGGGCAAAAGGGGATGAATCTCTAATTGTTATAATTTTATCACTAAAGAAGCTCATAAAGTGGTCACTACTCAGAGCTCTAGGAACAGATGGCTCAATAGAGCTGGGACTATCTGTCAGCCTGGCTACAGTGCTGAAAAGAAACCTTGGCTTGTTCTTATTTTCTTCTATTAGTGATGAGTAATAGTCTGATCTCTTATTAATTATTAAATAATAGTAATGGTCTGATCTGGCATTTCTGAGGGCCTTCCTATTCATTTTCAGACTGTCTTGCCAATCTAAACGAGATTCTTCCAGTTTGGTAGTATATAGGCAAGATAGTCTGGTAGTAAGAATTCAATATTCAGCATCTTCATTTATATCATCTTTTATTACTGGATCAACAATTTCTTTAGTTAAATTATAGCCTTATTATAACATTCACAAAATGGTCATTGCATTTAGTAGCAGTCTCCTTTGTGTCTGTTAATAGTGATTGGTTGTTTTTATTAAAGAGGTCTGGGTAATCTGATTTCCCAGTACTTTTATTGAATATGTAGTTTATCACCTTCCATGTGCCCCACGGGTTGTTTCTGTACTGTATTAATTGTTTATTGAAACAATCCTTTTTATTAATTCTCAATATGCAAGTCAATTCATTTTTATATTATATTTATTTTCTGTTTCCTTTGTTCTAAATTGTAGAAACTGCAATGTATTTTCTAGTCGCCTAGTAATCCAGGGTTTATCTTCATATTTATTTGTCCTTACAGGTTGTAAAGGGCAGATTATGTCACAAAGAGTCATAGGCTTTATTTGGGTCATAATTTACTGAAAATAGACTTCTGTCCATCTTTGCTGCCCTAACCCCTCCTTAAGGGCCTCTATGGTGTCAGGTGTTCGTTCCCGAATCAATTTAGCAATTTTGGAGTTTCTCTGTGTAATTTCCTTCGAGAAGATTGTCACGTATATCATTGATAAGCAATCCACTTAGTAGTCTATTTCCAGTGTCATTGGTGAAGAAGTTATCTATTAAAGTTTTATTCTAGTTGGCTTTAAGATAAATAGATAATAAACTTATGCTATACATCGTGTTGATACAATCTCTGTTTGGTTTGTGCTCCTTTTAAATTTTACAAATCTATATTAAAGTCTCCTCATATGATGATCATCTTCTCATCTCATCATGTCTGTTATCACACATGTCAATCATCTTTTTATTAAAGGTAAACAGACAAGATCCAGGTGTTCTATTGATGCAACTTATTAATATATTCTTTGTTTTCGCCATCTCTATTTCTACAGTAACACATTCCATGTTTGCCTGATTTTTTTTACACTTAAAATTGTTCTTCACAAATAGTGCAACACCACCGCATCTTTGTTTTATCTGGTAGTTTAAAATAGCTCATAGCCCCACATCTGCTTCTTTCTCAGTTGTAAGCCAAGTCTCTGATACTGCAATTACACTAAACATTGAGCATTGTTTCAAATAGTCTTTAATTTTAAAGAAGTTGTAAAGGCTGATACTGATTTCATTCTTGCAAACACTGCCATTGATCAACATTTTGGCAGTATTATCATGAATGCTTTTATTTGAACTTTGTGTTGTTGATTCTGATAGGTAGACAAGCTTGTCAAACCACATCTTAAAAATCGTGGGACACCCATTTCTTACTACATTTTAAAATGAAAAACAGAGTAAATACATTCAAATAATTGACCAATTGAACAAATTATTACTGCGAGTTATAAAGCTTTTATCTTTAACCTCCGTCATATCCGCAGTGAGCTGCACCGGCTGGCTGATAGCCGATATTTGATATTTGATGAAACAGAATCTGCTAGCCCATGTGCATGCTCTTTAAAGCTTCCCATCTCCTCCATTAGATTTTAAGCAGTGTAGAACAAAACTCATTGGAATTTGCTCTTTTTTCTCACAGTCACTGAGTTCACATCTAAAGCAACACAGCCACTGAACAGAAACATCAGAGCTGTTCCTTAGAGACAAATTAAAAAGGCAGAAAACAAAGCATTCTCCAGAGCCGAAGCAGCTCACAGACTCTGATAAATGTTTTGTACGCTGTTGGCTTCTAAATATACTTTCAGATCAATGCAATCAGTAACAATATCTCCCCATTACAACGAGCAGGTCGGCTACTGAAGGCAGATATCTGAGGCTGTCACATATTTCTGTGGTGCAGTCAGGTAAATATAGTCTGTAACAGGAATTAACGCTGGGTGGCTGGGGACACATGGCCACACTGTTTGGCAGTATTGCTTATATAATAACTGCTGAATTGGTTAAAGACAGAGAGATTGAGTGGAACATGTAAAGTAGATGAAATATGGACAATGAAGGAAGTAAACACTTTTTTAGGCTCTTAACTTTAATTACAGTTTTCATATAGCACTCATTTAAAAGCTGAGTTTCCTGACTGCATGCTTGGAAATACTGTTTGGAAATATGTGCATATACAGTAGTATATGTTGCATATATTTGGTGAGGTGTTAATTATGTGCCTGACATTTCCATGACTGACATTACTGTAGTATATCCACGGTGTGATTAGTGAAAAAAAGCAGAGTGTGATTTTTAATCATGCACAACAAAACAAAACATGCAAGAATTTAATCCTCCTTTCAATACCAGTCAGCCAGCCATGCCAAAAGACTTATTTATGAAATTCAATATTCATTTAAAAATAATGAAGATGAAAATAGCATAATGTGGTGTCAACATAGAACGCAGCGCTTTCAAGCTGGAGAGCAGAGTGAAACAGTGTTTTGCAGTGAAAACAAAATACTTACACCCAGGAAACCTTTTCCTTTCTCTGAGTGTTTTAACCTAAACTTAACTAGACATTTTGGTGCCTAAACTTATCGCTGCATGAAGTTCACTGCCACGGCCCCTGAAAAGGTCGTCATCTGGCGGGCTCACAGTAACCTGTTGGCGGCTGAACAACTGCCGCTGGTAGCCGGTATCCTGGAGCTCTGCATCCTGAGTACATCAACCAATCATCATTACACTTAGCCCCAATCTAAGAAAATGTTCACACTGGCACAATCCCGGCACCTTCCAAGTGGTCTAACCCCACCTTTAGCCTAGGGCCTGCTGACCCTCACCTGGCTCATCAGACGATTTATTAACATTGAACCAGCTGAGAAGCCATCATTGGAAACTGTTTGGAAAAAGGCAGGCCCTTTCAAAAAATACCTGGTAGGTAATTAGATGAATTGTCTAGAAAACTCCCTGATATACCTGATGCTACTGCGGTTGATTGTTTTTGTGAACAAACAACACACGCCTAAACCACGCCTGTAGGTGCCTGTAGCTCCTTACCGGACAATGATTGGCTGGCCCATTATTATGGTCCGGAAACAAATACATGAATTAAAGCCTGACAAGATGGATTCTCTTGTAATCTTGTGATAGGCTAGAATCTGTCGTGGGAGGTAATACCCACCCTGCTCCAAAGCAGGGTTTGCAAGGGAATCTTCTAAAATATAGACCCGGGGCAAAACCAAGTAAGTGTAAAACCGGTCTAAGTAAAGAATGGAATTCTGGACTGTAGACATTAGTTAGGTGTGCCATTGGACGCCTCACTCAGGGTGAGCAGGGTTAAATGTTCAAGGATAGCCCTTGGCTAAAGGAATGCACTGGAAAAAACCCTGGAAGCAGTATCACATTCTTCTACGATAGATGGAGTAATAGGGATGTTTCTTCTTTTGTTTGTGAATGCAAGACAACCCCACTTTGCTGTTACAACTGTAGTCTTACATTCAGACCAACACCATTCAGTGTTTAAGTTTAACCCTATGAGGTCTAAAGGCATTTTACATATCTTTTTAAATTCACCTTTTAAGGATATTTGTACCTGATCCCCATGTGTTTCATCGCAAAATGTTTAGATCAAAATGGAAAACGAGGCCGAAATTTGTTCCAGAGCGATTTGTTAAAAGAGATGGCTTGGCTCGGACGCTGAAAAGTTGATGTTCACTTGTTGAAATGTCTTAAATCTCTTGTGAAAACAAACCTTCACTTAATTAGTTTGGTGCTCTAAATGAACTTACACCAGTCGTAGGTTCACAACAGTAGCGTTATATTTGAATAAAAAAGTAAATTAAATTTGTTGTCAAACATTGCTTGGACTCGCCAGTGTGTCTTTGGTTCTCAGAGGGTAAAATATACTATATAATAAGTACTGACTTATTGACAGCCTCTGACTGTTCACATTAACTAATTTCTCTTCACAGTTGGATGATCAGATGATAACATCTTTCAGTTCGCTGCCATGGCGCTCTAGCTGCCTCGCCCCATGGACAAAAAGGAGAAGAGAAAAGAGAGGAAGGGGAGGAGAGGAGTGTAAGATAATGAAAACATCATTGTATGGGAGGAGATCCTGATCTAATCACTGAGGAAATGAGGCCTGTGAATGCCCAGTCAGTTGGACTCATTTACACATCCCCTTTAATGCTGCCAACCCCTCGATTAGCCATCGAGGAGATCACGAGACGAGAAAATGCTTTTCCTAGTTCGGACTCTTTACATCTGCTCTTTATTCAGGAAACAACAGAATAGGTAGATGTCCAAATTACTTCATGAAAAGGGCCTTGATGCAAAGAAGAAATAAAAAATTTGGAATAATTAGGTGAATTTATTGAGTTTGTGTAAAAAAAAAACTTCAGTACCTTGTAAATAGTTGATCTGCCACATTTACATACAATCTGGTTACAACCAGGCAACTAAAAGATTGCCTTGACAATTACAAGAAACCAGCATTAGCTTTTTTTTTAGGACAAGCAATCTCCAATGTTCAAATCAGCCAATGACTTTCCCTTTTTGCCTCAAGTTGCATATGGATTGAACTTAAAAGTATTCATATTATGCTTTCTGGCTTTCTCCGTTTCCTTTATTGTGTTATATATCTTTTTTGTGCATGTTATAGGTTTATAAAGTGGAAAATCCCAAAGTCCCCCCCAAAGGGACTCTCTGAGATCTCCAACTGAAACCACTGTTCACAAACTGCTCCAAAATGCTCTACTGTATTCCAGCCTCTAATTCCATGATGAATGTACGTCACTTTGTAACACACGTTATAATGCTCGCCTAGCTGCTAGCATAGCACGCCCTCATACTCTGCTTCTGACTGGCTAGTAGTCCTTACCTGGGTACTGTAAGGGCACACCCTCATACTCTGCTTCTGACTGGCTAGTAGTCCTTACCTGGGTACTCTGCTTCTGACTGGCTAGTAGTCTATATACTGTGCTTCTGACTGGCTAGTAGTCCTTACCTAGGTACTGTCAGCGCACGTCCTCATACTCTGCTTTGGACAAAAATATGGTGTTTTTAATTAAACCAAATACTGTATTTTCCAGACTATAAGTCGTTCCGGAGTATAAATTACATCAGTCAATAAATGCGTCATGAAGAGAAAAAGAAAGCATATATCAGTCGCACTGGACTATAAGTCGCATTTATTTAGAAATTTATTCCACAAAATCTAACACCAAGAACAGACATTTAGCACCCAGAACAACAGGCTGAATACAGTTGGTGTCTGCTATGTTAACGTAACACAGTAAAAGCTATTCAATTAGCACACAGAACAACTACCAGGGCGTGGAGACGTGATGGCACCGCTGACAAGCCTCTCCCGGCAGCATGTTTTTCAAGCACCCATCTGTGGACCCGTTCCTCCATCTCAAGCCATCTGTGGACCTGTTCCTCCAGCTCTGACCATCTGTGGACCCATTTCTCGAGGTCTGACAATCTGTGGTCCCGTTCCTCCAGCTCAGGCCATTTGTGGACCCGTTCCTCCAGCTCTGGCCAATCTGGTAATGTTTTGAGTTGAATTAACATTTAAAAACATGTTAAAGTATAAATATTTTAATATACAAGTTGCACCTGACTATAAGTTGCAGGACCAGCCAAACTACTAAAAACAGTGTGACTTATAGTCCAGAAAATACGGTAAACTAAACCTATTTTGATACAACCTCTATACATACAATTACTAACCTAAAACTGAGCATAATATGAGGTTGTTAAAGTGAGTTTTTGACTCCTATATTAAAACAAACTTTACCATGTTTGATCACCACTAACGTCAATGTGCCGATTACACAGATGCGCTGAAGCTGATTTAGCTAACATCTGAGCTGCTGTAGCTATTTAACAATGTAGGCTACATACCAAGCCAACTAGTTCTCACACCCAAATCATTAAATTCAGGCGCTTTGTCAGTGTCTCGCAGCATCAGATACCAACGCATAAATCACCCTTTAGCGTGTGAATGGAATGCAGCTCGACTGCGGCACTGTAAGATGACATAGTATAAAGAGAGACAGTGGTAGCGAGTAGTATGAAAGAGAAACAATCTGCATGAGGAGGCAGGTTGGGGGGATGGATGGGTCACACAACACAGGACTTTCACACCGGGGTTTGTGTCCCATCCTGTATCACTGAAATGTACATTTTGAAACCCGACCCACCATTTTTCCCTAAACCTAACTGTTCCGTTCGTGTGCCACTTGTCAGTTAAACAAAACCTCCCGACCAAGAACGTCAAAGAGTGATGCCAAGTGTCCCAACCAAGTGCATCTATAGATGACGCCAAAGCACTAGACGCAAATAAGACTTATTGTGTTAGAAACAAACGCCAAAGGCACCTGACCAAACAGTGTTTTTTGATGGGAGTGAGAATGTGTTGACCAACCATGTGCAGAGCGTGCAGAGTGTCTCCGTCTAACAATCTTTTCTACACAATTTTTGTTGCTAAAACAATCATGCCACCTAACAATTTGCTTAAAGATTAAGACTTTTTCTGTTGGTATACTGTATCATCCAGCCACTTTGTTTCAATACATATGCCTTTTCAATATGAAAACATATCATTGAAATAAACATCCAATACTGTTTTTTCTGGGTGGGGCAGTCAAAAAACTTGCTTCAACCAAGGACCAATAGTGTTGTATTTCAGGTTAGGACAGGACTCCTGTGGGTGCCTGGATAGCTCAGTTGGTAGAGCGGGCGCCAATATTTGGACTCCGACCTGCGGCCCTTATTTGCAGGTCATTCCCCTTCTCTATCCCCTTTCATGTCTTCTGCTTTCCTGTCAATAAAGGCCTAAAAATGCCCAAAAATAATCTAGAAAAAGGACAGGACTCCTGTGACTGATAATATTTCCTCCTGTTTGACATGTTGTTTAAAAAAACTCTGAACCGCCTATCTGCTGGAGCTGTGATTCACTGGCTGCCCCTTGACCTCTGACCCCTCAGGTGAAATGCGTGTGTGTGTGTTACAACAAATGTGCAGAGAGACACATTCCTACTTAAGCCTTCATCTTAGTGATCACATGTTTCGGTAAAGAATCCATCACCAAGTAGAGTGAGTGATAAACATCTTGTATCAGATACTTTGAAGTTACAGTATTTATAGTACTTATAGTATTCAGAGTCATAAGGAATCCTATGGTCCATCATCAATAAAAACTTCCTGCATTTTCTGGTGTTGGGCTTTTTGTAAGTTATTCTGTGCAAGTGCTCTAATATTTAAATACAAAAACGGTGTTGGAGAGACAGGAGACCTGAACATTCAGGAGTGATGACAGTTTCATTTTAATTAGGGCCGAACACCGACAGCAGCCAAGGCCCTACTGAAACTGAAGGAATTATTATTCCTCCTTTCTTCTGGCAAATGAATCGCCTTTTTGAGGGACTTAACATACTCAAAAACTCACCAAAATTGGCAATCCCATCAATCCTGGTTAAAATGTATGTATTTTAAGGGTTTCGGGAAGGGTTTCACTAGCCTCACCTACAAAGTTAAAAAAAATTGTGCAAGACCACTTAAGAAGTGCGATTATTTTTACATATTCAGTGCATTGTTGAGCCCATTTACGAGTGAGATGCTTATGTCGGCATGTTCATCCACAACCTTCAAAGTCTACACTTTCTAACTATCCAAGATGTTCTTCACTGCGCCACCATTTACCTTCTCTGGGGCAGGCATCAGGTAAAGAAACTGCTGTAGTTTGCTCTCACTTCGTTTTTGCTTTCTGGGGATCCTGGGTATGCCGGCTAAAAACATATTTGTTATTTAATACCCCTAAAATATTTTATTTTAGGATCGTCTTCTGATTGGATTACATTCTCTCTTTTAATAAGACACGCCTTAGTTCATGTGAGAGAAGACTCACATGAAACTTCCATATTTAGGTTTCAGGATGACATTCATGGGTGAGCTTAGCTTTAGGAGGGAAATGCTTCAGGTTATAACCATTGACAAAAAACAGTTTTTCACATGGTGTAGGTTCTGCTGTTCCCACCTACAGTACAAGCCAATGCTTATCACACACTCTTAAACATATGATCCCAACCCTTTTCTGTCGGGGCCAACTCTTGCACGGCAAGGCAAGAATTATCTCCGAGCAGAGCGCCTCGGCTCCCACATGTGAGACATCGGAGATAGCTCTATCCTCTTATACTTATCCTTTACAAGCACACACATGCATGCACACACACAGCGGACTCACAAGGAGAAGAATTCTTATTAGGTTGCATCCAGAGCTGCCACCCACGAGACGTGAGGGAGATATGAATTTGAAAAGACAGTGTAGTGCCGATATGAAGCACCTGCATTGCTGGGCAACAAGGACCCCTGTAAAGACCTGCTACCCAGCGACGTGTCAGGGGAGAGACATAGAGAAAGGGGGGGGTTGGCATATGGGAGCTGAACTTGCAGCAAACCCAATCTCTAATTAAAGAAGTTCTGCATCTTGCACAGACACTTTCCTGGCCCAGATAATACTCACACATCCAACAGCAGCAGAGTAAAAATTTACATTTATGTACAACTAAATACATTTTGATTCAAGTCAGAAAACTATTGCAGGAATAATATATTGAATCTCCATGAATTCGTTCAATCTATTTTTCCTTTTGTGAATTAATTCACCTGCACTTTGATCAAATCTTATAGACATTTCTGTGTGCATGATACGCAATAAGAAACACATTACGATGAGCTAAGGTATTTGATATCATTTTCTTTGATTGAGGAATGAAAAGGTGATGATTGTTCAGGTAAAATACATAATGTCAAAGCCTGTCATGGCCAGTGTCCTCTTCCATGCTGTGGTGTGTTGGGGAGGGAGCACTAAGAAGAGGGTTGCTGCACGACCGGACGAGTCACTGACATCAGTTGCAGATAAGAGGACCCTGAGCAGACTGCTCACTATAATGGACAATGACTGCCACCCCCTGCACACCACTTTCACCAAGAAGAAGAGCATGTTCAATTGTAGGCTCCTGTCTCTGTCTTACAAAACAGACAGACTGCGTAGGTCCTTTGTCCATAGGGCAATTAAGCTCTTCAATGCTACACAGAAGTAGAGGATTGTGATTGACTTAAGTGTTTAAGTCTGCTCTGCTCACTGGCCTTTGTAGCATGCCTTCATCTGGGTGCCTTTATACATACACATCAACTACCCTAGACTGGTCAGATTGGCACTGTTGGACTCCCTTACTGACTATGTTAGCCACCTGCCAATTTTGCTAGCTTGTCTGTATGGTCAATACACCACTTTTTTTTTTCTTTTTTTCTGTATGGACAGTTTTTTCTGTATCGACCGCGGGGCCCCATTAGTAGCGCCTCATGCGTGAGGCGAGCGTGGCTGGTCGGCATAGCGCCGCTGCAGGAAACCGCCATGACGTAACGTGACACACACACAGAACGTCGAAGGTGTGTTGCTTTTGATTCTCGGCATCTGGCTGTTTGCCAGAAGACAAATTTTGTTTCTAAAGAAGCTGGAGGCAGCAAAAAACACCGCTGGCTAAACTACTTAAATACGACGAGTTTGTTCAGGACCCCCCCCCGTCTGTCTCTAGCGATGACAACACAGTGATAAGGGTTGATTCTCTTCGACCAATCAGCAGTCTACAGGTTTTCACGTCACCTTTTGGTATCACCTCAGCTCAACAGAGGTGGTACTAAATAAAGTACCTGTTAGCAGGTAACAGGGACGTTTTTCATAATGGAATAGAGTAGAGTCAAGGCGAGTCGAGGAAGTACCACATAGTGGAAAAACTCCATAATGTGGGGAAACCAGTCTGGTCTTCTCATAAGACTCAGGATTTTTCAGTTTTGGTGAATAAAGATGGAAATAAAAAAACAAATGAATTTGCCTCTGGCTGTTTGGAAACACACTTGCCTTTGGGATTGTGGGTTGCACGTTGTATATATTCTATAAATACAGTAGCAAAAAGGATACGATCTGTGTGCATAGCAAAGTTATGTAGACATTAAAACTTTCCAAAGAGTTAACAGCTGTAACATATCGGTGGGGACAGTGTCTACAACCAAAGTACAAGAGAATAACATTAATGAATGATAATGCTATTAATGTGACTGATAAATATTGCATTTAAAAACACAAGGCTTTTTAAGTGAAAGGGAAGCATCCATTGGTATTGTTTTTAAATAAGATGCTTTTCTACCCATACACCCCAGCTTTTGGGACCTTTTGTGCTCATTGAAATATACATGCATCATGTTTATAATCAACAGAATTGAGAAACATTCTTCAGAAAACAGAGGGACGCTGTTGGAGAAACGAAAGAAAATCCTGGCAGGAAAGAAAATGTTTCAGGGCCGCTCCCAGGGATGATTGGCTTCATATGTGAGCCTGTCATTCCATGAGCTGTTATGAGAGGATGGAGTGGGCGAGGAAGGGAGGAGAGAGGATGAGGAGAGAGGGAGGGAGGAATTACAGTAAGACAAGGGATGAGGGGGAAAGAGGAGAGGAGAAAAGAAAGAAAAGTGAGGTGTTGAAAGATGATTAGAGAAAGGGGGAATGGCAGAAGAAGCATGTACAAAAGATGAGGGAACAAGTGCAGAAGGGAGGAGAAATGAAGAGGAGATGAAAGGTAAAGTGAGAAAGAAGGAAGGGAAGATGAGTTAAAAGGAAAAATAAATAAACGAAAGGTAAGAAAAAGAGAAAAGAAGAGTCAATCAGCTACAACCATGAGAGATACAGAGAGAAACAACAGGACTGTAACTTTATTTCTGATCTTGCATAACAGACTGAAGAAAATCCAGAAGACAAGGCATGACTTTCCTGTCTCCAGATGTAGTTTTTCATTCCCAGACCTTCCTCCACAGCTCTGCGAAGGAGGGTCTGGCTAGTTCACACAGCATTCTGGGATGGGAGAAAGACCTGCTCTGGTTTATTGGCATTTCTTTAAACCAATCACGATTGTCATGGGCGGGGCTAAGCGCCAGAGAGTGCCACGGTGCCTCTGCTAAATAGTCTCAGGAAGGAAGTTGTTTTGGTGGAACGTGTGTACGTTCAGAAGTAGTTTTAGAAAACTCTGATTGGACAAGTAGTCTAGCTAGCTGTCTGGATTTACCCTGCAGAGACCTGAGGACCAGGTAACCATAGTCCTCATAAATCTACCAGAGGTTAGAACGCCAACACAGAGACAGAGGACGAGGATGGACATCCGGCAGTAAAGAGGGACATACGGTGGAATTCCCATTGACAACGTAGTAATTCTGGAAGTGGAATGTTGTGGACATAGACTACCCCAGATGTGACATATCTCCTACAGCCTTAAAGATTATAATTTTTGCCCAATATACAACTTACAACTGATATATTTATGAAAGTATTATGAAAGTCCATACCAATTAAGCATTTTAAAAATACTGGTAAGATATTAAGCTGTATGTTTCAATATAATACAGAGATAAGCATTCAGACAAGTGACATTATTGCAGTCATACACATAATAAAATGTTCCTTCTTGCTACTTTGAGACATAAATCACAGCAGTGGCAGCCTCGAATACAAATAACTCCATAATGAAATACAGACAGTGACTGACATGTTTTTTTTCTGTCACCAAAACAAAATGATGCTTTAGTTTTGTCTACATTATTATTAATGCATCCCACATAGCTGTTAAGCAACAATCTGAAAAGCTATTTTTCAGTAAAAAAACAACAACAAAGTTTTCAACTGTTCTGTTGCGTTGACACAAATAATTTTTTCATCTGAAGTTTTAAGATCCCAGCTGTGCCGGGAACATTCACGTGCAGGTTTCTACCTGATGGACTCAACAATTGGTAGGCAGGGTCAGAGGTCAAAGCCAACAGTTTAGACTGATGATGCTGCAAAGTCCTCAATGTCCAACCCAGTCTCACGGCAATTCAATTTTTCATCTATTGATTCATGCATACGGACACGTTTATCTTGCTTTTTTCATGGTGGTCAGCACATGGTGGTTGGGTTTAGGAAAAGAACAAGGGGGAAAGGAAACGTTGTGTGATTTCCACACAGTCATACAGATACATGAACACACATCGGCACAAAAAGACAAAAAGACAAGCTTTGTTTAATTATTAATGTGCACATAGAAAACGATAAACTATTGTACTATATAGGCTACATAAAATATTTACAGTTAACCCCAAGGGATTTATAAAAAGCACATCATCCCAAAAAAAACAAGGAAAAAAAACTTTCAAAGGCATATAAGTGAAGATTCTGCATTTTCCAACGAGCCGTCCTCACTCCTCGATCGTCTTCTTAAAACACATGACCTTGTTATGGTTTCAGTTTTGTTCCTGCTTCTTTTTCTGCATTTGTTGCTTTCTGTTATTCTCCGTGTTTTCTCCCTGGTCTTGTGCTCCCTTGTGAGTGTCTGTATGTTGTGTTTCCTGTTTTATTTTGATGGTCTGGTTTTCTGTGCTTTCTTGCCTTTAGTTTTACTTCCTTTGTTTTCCCACTCCTGTGATTACCTGATGTCTTCCACCTGTTTCCCAGCCCTCCTGTCACCTGCCTCTCGTTATCTCATTACCCAGTGGATTTAGTGTCTGGGCTCCCTGGTCACACACACACACACACACTGGTTTTGTTTGTTGGCTTGTTCTGGTCACTCTGTGGTTTCCAGTCTGTGTGTTCTACGTTTGCTTTTTTTTCCTGTGATCCCAGTGCCTGTGTTCTTAATTTTGGTTTTCTTTTCTGTTAGATCTTTTTTTTGAGGGGTGGAGGGATTTTTACATTTTGTTTTGACTATGTCTTGCATTTCTTTTTTTTTTGGTGCTCTGTTAGGTGGACTCTTTTGTTCATAAACCCCTGTTTGAACTCTCTCCTGTCTGCCTGCTTCTCCGTTTTGGTCCTCAATCCCGTACACCACCACAGACCTTTGCAGACTGCTGGCTTTTGGACTTACACTAACAGTTGGATTTGGAAGCTGTGACAAAACATTTGTGTTGCAGGGTGTGTTTATGTCACTTGGTACACTATAAAACTTCATACAGAAATTTTGTGAAAGTAACTAATCTTATATCATTATGAATTAAAATGTTAATTTGAAATAATATGCTAACTGATATTAACTGACAGTTCTAACTGACAAATCTAAAATTATCAGAATATTAACGAACTTCCCAGCATGCATTGTTTGAGAGTTAAAACGACCCTTCATTTTTTGCAGTTTGAAGATAGCAGATGTGCGTTTTAACACGTGTTGAGATTAACCAAACTAATTTCTGTTCCTGTTAATAAAAATGGTGTTACCCAGGATGAAGGTTAGTTTTGATTTCAATCCCCATTGGTTACACCGTTAGAATTCAACATGGTCACCTTCAGCAGCAGCTTTGTGTCATATGAAAAACTGACTCTTCAAACTGAGAAAATGTAAAAGGAAAACAAATCTAACATTTTTCTGTGAGACGTCATGTGGAAAATACTTCTAACACAGTTTAAGGGACTTAACTCCTATGTCCAGGGGCTGCCCATACAGCAGCAAAAACATCAAGCTCTGAACATTAATGTCAAGGTGCTCTATCAGAGATGACACCAAAACTTCACTGTGAAAATGTGTAATCTAATACAGAAACATTTAAAATGTTTTCAGGTTCCTGGGTAACTCACTTGGTAGAGCGTGCACCCATTGAGGTTCACCCCTTGATGCAGCAGCTGCAGGTTTGACTCTGACCTGTAACCTTATGTTGCATGTCATTCGCCCCTCCCTCCCCTTTCACGTCTTCAGCTATAGGCCTAAAATGCCCCCCAAAAATTATTTTTATTTTATTTCCCAATGTATATTTGGTGTCCTTTTGAGATACTACCCTGACCTAATATTTTGTATTCTTTTTCTCAGACTTTCATCATTATGACCTGCAAATCAAATATCTCCCAATGAATCAACTCTAGACGTATTTTGCTAAGCTTCAAGGTGTCTAGTCTCACTTTCCCAGACCATCCAGACGGTGCAGTGTGCAGGAAGGTCTGGCTAGTCCACACATCATTCAGGGATTGGGGGTGAATGTGCTCCGGTTTATTGGCATTTCTTTAAGCAGCTTTGCTGGCAGCTGCTATTACATGCCAAACGCCGTAGTATTAGTCAGACAGGCTCTTCAGCAGCACAAAGTGCCTATCAGAAACAG
Source organism: Percina caprodes (assembly GCA_013375575.1). Taxonomy (NCBI): domain Eukaryota; kingdom Metazoa; phylum Chordata; class Actinopteri; order Perciformes; family Percidae; genus Percina; species Percina caprodes. The sequence continues at coordinate 642,551 of JABXJD010000283.1, read as the reverse complement.
TTATTACAGGGCGGACGCAGAGACGAGGCCTCGGACGCTCTGTCACTGATGCTTTGCGGGGGGGGGACACTCGCCTGTCATGGCGCTGTTGCAAAATCAGTGTTTGGAATTTTCAAGAGGATAATAGACGTGTTAGGCACAGGAAGGGAAACTGCTGCTGCTGTCAATTTGAAAGGAGACAAAGCACCACCTTGTCATTTTTCTCGTTTTACTTCTTTCACCTGGTTAGCTTCGCCTGCAGGTTCACGTCGCCCACAGGCCAGTGATAACCGCGGCTTTTAATGGCCCCGACTGCAGGTTGACCCCGAGCTGCCTGAGGCAGGGTCATGACAGACAGGAGACTGCCCTTAAATTAAAGCTCTTATTTTTCAGGGTGTTTTCTTTCTTTCTCTACTGCCTAACCCCATCCACATTTTTCACATCACTCCCATTGTCTTGTCACTTCTTGCTCTGAACGACCAACATTTACAGTTTACATCTTAAGTGCCATTCACAAAGGACTTATATTATCTGAGGACAGTCATGGAAAAATGTAATAATTGCCTCAATGGACAAGTGTCATTTTAATAAAAATTGGCAAGGAGATTAAAAAAAAAGAATTTCTAGCACAGATTGCCTCCTGCATTATAATAAAGAAAGACTGTTGCTGATAATACTGACAATACTCAGTTGTGTGAATAAAACCTAATTTCAGATGTGATTAGTTTTGGGCTCCCAGTTCCTCATCCTCCTCCTCTAAGGAGGAAACCTTCCATAGGCTAGACATCTATTTCAGTGCATCGTGCATGTTTTGCTTCGCTAAAATTGAAAAGTAATTTTGAATTGATTATAGAAATTGGTCAGATCTTGTCATTAGTAGGCCTGCTTTGCAGGAACCTGCACTGGACATGTTCTCGTCATGGCAGAGATAACGTGACCTTAAAAACTGTGGTGAATCCAAACATAGCAGCCCATTTGTTCTATGTTGAGCTGCACACCCAGCACTTATGCCAAAACAGTTTCCCCCACTTCCACATGCCCTCAGCACGGGTGTCCAGAAACACACAGCAGGTCGGTCTGTTTCTATTTCTTTACCTTGCATTGCTCAGATATTCATTGAAAGAAATATGGTTACTGTTATATGTTTTATCATTTTAATTTAAAGATACACATGATTCTTTCTTCATATGTACAGCAAGTGGTTTAAGGATCCTCCTACTCTCTAAGATGTGATATGTCTTAGACAGTGAACTGAAAATCAACTTGCCTTCTGACTCAGCACTTCTAGATATACCATAAACTTAGGCTTCCTGACAAAAACAAATATTGTGTCTTTATTAATGTAAATGTATGCATAAAGGCTGATTGAAGAGATGTTGTGTGGGGCAGGCAGCACTAGCTGTTGCATGTGCTAAACTGGAGTGTATATCCACGACGTTCCACTTTGGGATTGCTCTGGTGCAGCTGGAAAATCCGCCTGATGTCCTTTCTTCTTTGTGTTGGCGTTCTATAACCTCTGGTGGATTTCTGTGACTATGGTCACCTGGTCCTCAGATTTCTGCAGGGTAAATCCAGACAGCTAGCTAGACTATCTGTCCAATCTGAGGACTATGGTTACCTGGTCCTCAGGTCTCTGCAGGTAAATCCAGACAGCTAGCTAGACTATCTGTCCAATCTGAGGACTATGGTTACCTGGTCCTCAGATCTCTGCAGGGTAAATCCAGACAGCTAGCTAGACTATCTGTCCAATCTGAGGACTATGGTTACCTGGTCCTCAGGTCTCTGCAGTAAATCCAGACAGCTAGCTAGACTATCTGTCCAATCAGAGTTTTCTGTTGACGACTAAAACTACTTCTTTCACTTCTTCGTACACATGTTCCATCAAAACAAGTTCCTTCCTGAGACCATTTAGCAGATGCACCGTGGCTCCGTCCAGTGCTTAGCACCACCCATGATTGTGATTGCTTTAAAAAAAATGCCAATAAACCCAAGCATTCCTCCTCCGCAGTGGAGGAAAGTCTTGCAATGCAAGACTATGTAGAAACTGATGCTATATTTTACAAAACAAAGCCTACCAAAACTCATAAGGTTTGATATATTTAGATGTATCAACTTGAAAAGGACTGCTTGTGTGAAAAGAATCAAAGAAACCAAAGTGTTGCTGTTGGAAGTTAACAAATTTAATTTGTGTGTTGCTGTAACTGGATCAACACTGACCAGTCCAATGGGGCAAGCCAAAGCTTTACAGTCAGAGAAGAGACTTGGGAAACCAAAGGTTCTGCCAGCGATTCATGAGATCAGGAAACCAGACCAGTGCAAATGTGTTTTATGAAACTCAACAGCCGTGGGGTAATTATCAGTGGACCTATTAGTCTTGTGTAAATATGGCATCAAGCATTTACAGATGTGAGCAATGTACAGCTATGGTTAGATGTGCTTGCTGTGGTTGCTTCAGCCCAGAGAAAGCATTCATACTCAGGACATGTCCAACAGTAAGAACTGGCTGCTTGTCATTTTGGAAATAAAATAAATTGGAAATCATGCTATTGTTTTATTTGAAGCAAAATGATATGACATATGTTCTAGTCGTGTATATGCAATGCTAAATGTGGAGTTGCCCTTCATTTGTAAGTAAATTATTTCTAGCAGGGACATTATTTGAACAGACAGGGACAAGCAGTATTCAAAACCGGACAGAATTGTATTTGTCCTTTTACTAGTAATCAAATCTGGTTCAGGATTTATGTGCCTCTCTTCACTGTCTGGCCTCATATCTTGACGTTTCTTTCCCCTTGGTTTAATCACCCATGATGTCCTCTGTTGCCCTGTGATGAACTAGATTGTTAAAACCCACTTTACAAATGCAAGTACAATTGTCTACTTTAATGTTGTTATGGTCACAAAGTACACAGTGGATACACAGCACACAGTATCAAGCTCATTCTTAGAGATCAACTCTAACATAGCAAACACAATCTATTTCTTTGGTTACATGTGATCTAGTTGTATTTATTATTTAATCAAACATCTCTGCAGCTAATGAGAAATGTTCTATGAAAAAGACAATATGAATAAAAGAATGTGATTATCATAATATGGTAATCTGTCAAGTCACGGCAGCTGTGGCAATGTGCTCAAACATATGTTGTGGTTCTACTCCCTTGATCAGCCTCATATTTTCAAAAGGATACAGTGTGTATGTTTACTGTCTTATGATATGGGTATGAAGCAACATTCCTTAGGTCAGATCAGACTTAGGGCGTTTTCACCGCGGCCTTTAGTTCTGTTGAATTGAACTAGAGTTGGTTTGCCTCACTGGTGCGCTTTGTTTGGGCAGGTGAGAATGCAGCAACTGATCTCTGGTGTGCACCAAAAGAGGACCAAACAAGCATACCAAGACCTGCTTGAAGAGGTGGTCTTGGTACGCTGTCAGTCCAACTCTGGAGTGGTTTGTTTGTGGTGAGAACGTGATCCGTAGTCGTACTGCACCAACTATACATACTCCTCGAGTATGAGCTAATGTCTCCTGTAGTCAGGTAGCTTAGCAGTCTGAGCTAATGTCTCCTGTAGTCAGGTAGCTTAGCAGTCTGAGCTAATGTCTCCTGTAGTCAGGTAGCTTAGCAGTCTGAGCTAATGTCTCCTGTAGTCAGGTAGCTTAGCAGTCTGAGCTAATGTCTCCTGTAGTCAGGTAGCTTAGCGGTCTGAGCTAATGTCTCCTGTAGTCAGGTAGCTTAGCAGTTTGAGCTAATGTCTCCTGTAGTCAGGTAGCTTAGCAGTCTGAGCTAATGTCTCCTGTAGTCAGGTATCTTAGCGGTATGAGCTAATCTCTGCTGTAGTCAGGTAGCTTAGCAGTTTGAGCTAATGTCTCCTGTAGTCAGGTATCTTAGCGGTCTGAGCTAATGTCTCCTGTAGTCAGGTAGCTTAGCAGTCTGAGCTAATGTCTCCTGTAGTCAGGTAGCTTAGCAGTCTGAGTTAATGTCTCCTATAGTCAGGTAGCTTAGCAGTTTGAGCTAATGTCTCCTGTAGTCAGGTAGCTTAGCAGTCTGAGCTAATGTCTCCTGTAGTCAGTTAGCTTAGCAGTTTGAGCTAATGTCTCCTGTAGTCAGGTAGCTTAGCAGTCTGAGCTAATGTTTCCTGTAGTCAGGTAGCTTAGCAGTCTGAGCTAATGTCTCCTGTAGTCAGGTAGCTTAGCAGTCTGAGCTAATGTCTCCTGTAGTCAGTTAGCTTAGCAGTCTGCTTAGCTCCCGCCACCAGACACATCCGACCAATAAGAGGCTGGACGTTCTTGCCTGATTTGAAATGATGCAATTTGGTACGCTGGGATTGTTTCAGGTGTGAAACCAAACCGACCCAAACCAACCGAGGGCAAATGTCTCCAAGTTTACTAACTCACCAACTGATCCGGACCAACAAACGCCCTTACTTGCATTTATGCATTCATGCAAGTAAGGGCATATTTGCATATTTATATTTATATATATGTATTTAAGAACCCATGAGCAGTTAAAGATCTGAGAGCATGTGTGGATTATAGAAGCGACCAAGCACTATCATCTGGTTACATTTTATTTAGTCCAGTACTTTCATTTATGACCAAATACCATAGACTGTATGATATTAATGGACAGAGTATGTTTGACGTCACCCATTGGTTTGCCATTATGGGCGTGGCCATCCTGGTTGCGGATGTGTGGGGCTTAGACAAGAGGTAGGAGTGAGGGACAGAGATGGCAAAGTACTCACTTCCCATACTTTGGTAGAAGTACAGATACAGTACTTGTGTTTAAAAAACACTCTGGTAAAAGTAGAAGTACTGATTTAACTTCTTTACTCAAGTAAAAGTAAGTGAGTAAGGACAGGCTTGGAAATTTACTTAAATTAAACTTCACACATCAAAGCCACACCCTAAAACACCACTTGCTTTATTGCTAATTTTAAAATCAACAAGACCATAATTCAAAAATCATTCTGTGTTGCAGAAGATTAGGAAAATGTTTACTGAGGTAATAAATCCAGTGAGATGTAGGTGACTTTCACAGACTTCTACAGAAACCGACCTCCTTTTAATCGGACATGCATCCCCTTGTAGGAATTCAGCATGAATGCAGGTTTAAGGCACTTAAAGGCCTAACCAGATACTTTGTCCATTAATATTAAACAGTATATGACAAATACCTGCAAAACAGATGACACTTCGTCCGCCTCAGTTGCTGCTCCTGTTTAGTGCTAATTAGCAAATGGTACCATGCTAAATTCAAATGTTTTAATCTCCAGATTGGCCATGGATCAATGGTGGTAAAAAGCAGTGGTTAATGTTTAATACATTGCCAAAATGTCAAATTGGATTACATGGAAACAGATAACCGACGGCATACATGACATATAAGTTAATTCCATTTGTATCGCTAAATTTAATTTATATAACCCCAGATCATAAATTCTCTTCAAAGGGCTTTGCAGTTCATGGAACAACACCTTCCAACCGAAAAAAAAAAAAGTGAAGGAAACCTGAGTGACAAAAGAGGTATCCCTCTTGCAGGATGAATGGAATACAAAAGATTAATATGTACAGAGTTTATGACAGAAATTATGCATATTAGAGAAACATAATCCACAAACCACTCAAATAATATTGTACAACTTCAGTGAAACATGTACATTGATACATTAAACACAATGCTAAACAGAGTAACATTTCAATCCCCATAGTAGCCTTCTTAAACATTAACACTTTACAACGGCTTTCGTCCTCTGTTGCATAACTTGGGCTCAATCCCAAAGTAAACCCCAGGACTAAAGACTCCCAGACTTAATTGATCTCAGGTGCTAAATTAGTGAGTGTATGAGGCCACATGGGCTCAGATAGATAGAAATGATATTGGGACAGCGCTTCACCAGATCACATGTTACCTTGGCGACATTTAATAACAAAGATGTTGCTGACACTTGCTGGTTTGGGTATTTTCATTCTACATTTGTGGCTTTCCACACGGCCGAGGCCCAAGAGACGGCTGGCTGATTCCATATTTATTCAAACTCTTGTTCTACAAGCTGGACAACAAGTCGCTCCGCTCCGTGGTCGTGTGGCGTGCTGTTGTTTACCTTTGTAATTTGTGGATTTCCCTATGGTCTCTGCGGTAAACGTCACAATGCTTTTGAACTGTGGTGAAGTCTGCAGCGATGCAGACTCACGGAAAGGGCCAGTTGAAATTTGGGCTTGGGACAACCCTAATGAATTTTGGGAGAACGTGCACCAAAGAGTCCTTACTTTTGGTCCAAACCTGTGGGAAAGTTTTCATGTGCACATCATTAACGGTCAATGCTAAATGAAACAGAATATTGGAAATGGGTTCCCAGTGCTTAACCTACTCCAACAAGGGTATCATAAAGTGCATGATTAAAATCACTGGTGTTAAATGTGGAAATAATAAACTCACCAATTAGAGAAATAAATACTGCCATTTCAACGCTCAACAAAACACTTAATGTGACGCACTCACGCTTTTCCACGGTGGATAGTTCCAGTGTGCTGAGTCGGGAGAGCCGTTTTAGTTACATTCTAAGAATCAAACAAACTACAGGAGCCAAGTAGGTCTGTAAAACAATACACTTCCCATATGCTGTGTTTGTGCCCACTGCAAACAGCAATTTCAAAGAGTCTCTGCATATACAGTAGTAATGCTCGATTCATGTTGGTTGCCTCAAAGATTGTATAAGAAAGCCCTGTTTTGTTGTTTTTTTTTGCATTTTTTTCCAAGACATTTTACTTTGCTTTTCTAATGAGCACATTTGATACCTAATTGGGAGATTAACCTCCTTGCCTGCAGGCTGAAAATTGCGTTCCCTGCTGTTCTGTTTGCTGTTCAAATACAAAGCTCAGACAGTCATGCCTCTCAGCTTTAGTCTGAACTCGTTCTTCTCTGTAACAGTCTGCAGGGAAATGAATCTTGATGCAGTGCTCCAGGAATTGGCTGGATACACAGAGTGCTGCTGCCTTTGTCAGAGCCATTTAATGGAGGAAAAGTTTGCCTCCACTATCTAGTCCGCCGTATCTCTGAGAGTCAGGCAACTTACACTGAGTTGTATACACACCGTACAGAGAGGATAGTTATTATGTAATATATTAAAACTGATCTGGTAGAACCGGTAGGACCAGGCTAATGTACCAGAGTCTGGCTAATGTGACAGAGTCTGGTAGCACCGGGCTAATGGACCAGAGCCTGGCAGGACCGGGCTAATGGACCAGAGTCTGGCAGGACCAGGAAAACTGCAGTATAGGTTAAGAAATGATTGGTGTTCTGGAGAATAAATTATGGTTAAAGGCCCAGTGTGTAACATCTTCATCTGTTTATCAAAATCACCATCAATTCCAAGTATTCTTTTTGACTTTAAATTTTACATTCGTATTTGCATGACCTGTTTTAGACGCTGCATATTCATGCTCCATCTTGAACTATGGTAGCCGGTGAGGGACATATAGGAACCGGCATCTTCTTCGCCCAGAAAAAAGAGAGCGAGAGACCGGCTTTTTGAAGCCTGAAGGCTACCGTAGCTGTCAAACTAACTTTGAACTGCGTGGTGGAGAGAGCTGATGGTGATATACAGTATGATGTCAACGCTAGATGGGAGAAAGTCCTACACATTGGACCTTTAAGATTAGGTAACTAACACACTTGGTTAATAAAAAGACACTTTGCATGTTTATAATGGGGCACAAACCTTTCCTGCAAAAACTGAGATGTGCTGCAGGTCAACTAACCACACATTGACATCATACTCTTGTCTATCTTCCTACAGAAAGAGCGCGCTGCTTCCTACGTTGGCAAAGAACATAGGCCAAAAAAATCACCAGGTGAAGAATCATCCAATATGAATATATTTTCTAGAATATTGGCTGTTTTAGATACCTCATGGGTGAAGTCTGCAGCATTTTTCAAAGTATGATCGGAGCAAAGCACAAGCGATTATTAACCATGAACGTCTTATCCCGTTGTCTGATTTGAACTTGTAGGGAGCTTTGTGATTATTTATGATGCTCTTTGCATCCGTTTGCCTTCAGTACTTCAGTCTGTCTAACAAAAGAGATCTCAATCTCAGTGGTATTACCTGATTAAATAAAGGTTATGGTAATCAATAATGACTATGCTGAGGCATCATTTCTCTTGATTTAATCACTGAGGAGCAAACAAACAAGGAGCCAGCTCTGAGACAATGAGGACTAACTTTACTTTATTCTAACTCACTGTATGATTCTAGTGAAGAAATAAAATGGGATGCTGTCCAATCAATGACATGAGGTGGGGTACATTGCTCAGAATTATCTCACTGCTGTAAAATCTGAGACATTTCATAATTTAAAGTGAAATGTCACTGTGTGCACTGTACACAGTGCTCAGCTTGTTCAAAACAAGACAATATGGTATTCTTCTCACGTCAGCGAGGCTGGCCAAAACATTCCTCTCTCTTCACATCCAATATTCTCCGGCGCTTGACACAGCCACTTTCACCAACACATCTCGCTCGAAAGCTTTCTGTGGTGCCAACCTGCCCTGAGACTGGTGGCTTATGGGATTTGCGGTCCCTCATCACAGCTGGACTCTCCCTTTGAGCTCCACTTAACCTGCATGGTCTGCACGTCGGGGAACCTCAATGAGGCGGCAGTGACACTGGGGAGAATGGAGGGGTGTTTATGTGCTGTGTGACTGCCAGGCGGTTGCTATGCACCTTTTTATCTATTTTTCTTAAAGCACAAAGGAGATGTTGGCTAATTTCAAGGTTCTTAGAGATATAAACCTTTTCATCATACAGTATAAATGTAGGAGGTGTGCAGCTCAGCTCAGTGGGTAGAATATATGTACTATAACAGTTGATGCCAAGGTGTCCAGCAACATGTTTGATAGTGAAAAGATGTTGACAAAAAAAACTTACGTTCTAAAGTTTCATCAACACAGTGCAAAATGAAAGAAAAAAACAAATTAGTTTGGAGCCAAGAGATCAACAGCAGGAAGAGTATAGTATACTGCATGTGTGGTTTGAGAAGTTGACATGGGGGGGGGGCTGTGTGAGGCAATGTGCAAGCACACCCAGTACAGGCAGAAACTGGCCAGCTGTGAACGAGGTGAGAAAGTAAGTGGGATTTCAAATTGTTTTTCCTTTATATAACCTAACTACTTCATTCAACATCTTGAATGTCTTAAATGACCAGAGGTGGTCCGAAAGTGTGTTTTATCCCCATCTGTTCAATTGATTGTGTTTTTGTGCTCTCTCTGAGTACAGGCTTTTCACCCCAACACAAGTGTGGCCATTCGGAATAGATTGAAACCCTTTTACCCTAGACGTGGTTAGACAACACATCATGTAAAGTATTATTTTTCTCGAACACGCCTAGGTGACTCAATGCACTTGGATTTTGAAATTTCTTTGTTGAAAATTAAAAAAGTTGAAAAAGTATTGGCAAATGATTGAAAACACTGATGGAATACTTGAAGCAAGCCGTGACCCCCCCAGGCATGCTAATGTTGTTTTGTACTTGCTTATGACTTAAAACTGTTCTCACCCAGAAAGGCTAACTAAAGGTCCAATATGTCTTACTGACAGCTAGCGTTTAAAATGGTTACTGCAGTCCAACTTCTAAAAACTGGAGAGAGCTGTCTCCCCGGCCCCTCCTCCCCAGCGTTAAAATTCAAGGGGTTGCCAGGTTGGGAATGCTAAACCCAACGTCCAACAATGTCAATGTTAACTAGATGCTAGTCTCGCATTGCCAGACATTACGCCACAGCGCAGCGGAGTTCCTAGATGCTGATATGTTGACAGTTATAAAAGCCTAGTCTCGGAGCTCTGCACCCAGCACAGACTGTTAATAGTGGAAATAATCGGCTAAGTCCTGCAAATGCGGAAGTGCCTTAAATCTGCATTCTATCTGATCTCCAGCAGGGGGAGACTCCTTAAACCTGCATTCTATCTGATCTCCAGCAGGGAGACTCCTTAAACCTGCATTCTATCTGAATTCTAGCTAGTAATGCAACTCTGACATCTCTCCATTAGTGCATGTATATGAGCATGTGTGTGTAATTCAGGCCTGAGTGTAATGTGTGTAATAACAACAGAGTGTAACTTGAGTAGAGCAGAGAGTACAGTAGCTCTCCAAATGCTCTATATGCGATCTGTTGCTGATTTTAATTAACTAGAACGTTGTATATGATACATGTCATTTTGATGAAGCTTTTATCAAAATCAATTTACACTTGCTATATCAACGGTCACACGCCTCTGGAGCAACTAGGGGATAAGTGTCTTGCTCAGGGACACATTGGTTGATGTATCGCAGTGGGAATCAAACCCAGATCTCCCACACCAAAGGCATGTCATATCCACTGCACCATAACCACCAACACAAAACTATATGCTAAGATTACTGGCAATGTTTAGTTCCAATGTGAGAATTAGTGGTGATCTGTAATCTGATCAGATTTAGTCTCTGACTTCTAAATGTCACTATCAGCCACACAGCATGTGTTCTGTACAGAATAAGCCTTTATATCAGACAAATGGCAATTATAATCCCCCCTTAACAATAAAAAAATTATATAAAACGATGTCATGAACGATTCTGCGCAGACCTAACTCATCTCAAACGAGCCTATTGAAGGCTTCGATGGGCCAATCTGGAATTTTCCTATGATGTCATAATGACCGTATTAGGGGACCACTAAGGTCTATTTAAAAGAGCCTTCAGATACAGTATTAGGGGACCACTAAGGTCTATATAAAAGAGACTTCAGATACAGTATCAGGGGACCACTAAGGTCTATATAAAAGAGATTTCAGATACAGTATTAGGGGACCACTAAGGTCTATATAAAAGAGACTTCAGATACAGTATTAGGGACCACTAAGGTCTATATAAAAGAGACTTCAGATACAGTATTAGGGGACCACTAAGGTCTATATAAAAGAGACTTCAGATACAGTATTAGGGGACCACTAAGGTCTATATAAAAGAGACTTCAGATACAGTATTAGGGGACCACTAAGGTCTATATAAAAGAATTCAGATACAGTATTAAGGGACCACTAAGGTCTATATAAAAGAGACTTCAGATACAGTATTAAGGGACCACTAAGGTCTATATAAAAGAGACTTCAGATACAGTATTAGGGGACCACTAAGGTCTATATAAAAGAGACTTCAGATACAGTATTAGGGGACCACTAAGGTCTATATAAAAGAGACTTCAGATACAGTATTAGGGGACCACTAAGGTCTATATAAAAGAGATTCCAGATACAGTATTAAGGGACCACAAGTAGCATGTTATAGGACCTTTAAATAAAACGGTTACACAATTGTGGTCACATGACTAACCCGCCTCTGTGTTGGTTGAAGAACACCACTACTTCTTACATGGGAACAAAACATTGCCAGTAATCTTGGCATATGTTCTTTACAAAAGATATTAACAAGTCATTTTGGTTGTAAAATAAAGTGTTGAATAGAAGTTGAATTTTTTATCGCTAAATCAATAATAATAATAGATTTGGCTGATAGTGAATTTGAATGCTTCCTGTACTGTAGTTGCTGTCTTTAAAATGCTTGCTGGGTCTGATTCCCTCTGGAGACCACAACATGGTCGGTATCAGCCCTTGAGGTAATCCTTCTAAGCCACATTGGAATAAAAATTGCCAGCTGAATTTCTAAAACGGGAGTTAAAAAGGAAGAAAAAAATCCACCAAATGTGCAGTTACATGTCTCAACAGCAGCATTAAGCAGCAGACTGCTATCTTTGGAGAGACATGCCAATCTAATGGCAACAGTATAGGGACTCATATTTAAGCTAGCACAGACCTCAGTTGCTCCCACAAATAAGGCAGCTCTGTGGGCCAGGAAGGCGCGTGGGGAGCCAACGCCAGCTGATTGGTTGCATGTACTGACTCAGTATTTTGGGCAGAATATGGAGAGCCTGTGCAACGTGGTTCTGAAGATAAAATGAAAATTAGTTGCCCACTTAGCCAGCTGTACAATTTGACTAAAACACAAATCAAGTGTGGGTATTGTGATTTTGACAGTTATTGTGAGGTCTCCATATGCAGGACAAGCAATTCTGTTCCGCCTGATTCTGGTTTCTAAACCTGGTGCTTCTCTGTCATCCGTCAACATGGTGGAGTGATTGGGGGGGGGGGGCATTAGTTGTCAGAGAGCTTCAGCTTCATCATTTTCTCTATTTATGCCTGCCTGGAATATGCTACCATAAATATAAGTCAATTCATTTCTTGTATAGCCCCATACCACAAATCACACATTTGCCTCAAGTGGCTTTACAATCTGTACCACACACAACACCATCTATCTTTAGACCCTCAGAACAAAGGGAAGGCCTCCAAAAAACCCTTTACTGGGGGTTAACCTTTACTTAATGTCTTGCGGAACACCGTGAATAACTTCACACATTTACCAAAACCTTTGCAATAATGGGTCCACAACCACAAGAAAAGGCTGTTTGTTCTTCATATTCATATTAAATTATCACTTCAACTAACTTGAACACACTTTGTTTTTGTGCTCATCGCTGGCCTGTTCTTACTTTTCTTGCCATTTTTGTGATACTTTTCTAAATTTTCATGGGGAACAATAAAGTGTTGTTGATTGTTTTAATTTTTGAAATATCCAGTTGGTCATGTTTGGTGCCTTTTCGTCCCAGTTATGTTTATTTTTAATACAGAACCTACAGTAGAAAATAAAGCAACCACCAAATTGTGGTAGCCAACAAATAAAAAAAATCACAACTTAGTAAGGATGCTTATTTGACTGTTGCAATAATTAAAACATTGTGTAAAGGCTTGTTAGCGCCAGACAGACTCCATCCATCATCCAGTATTTCTAAGATTACACAAACCTTAAAAGTAAAATGAAGAACATGCTGAGACGCAGATGCTCCTCCCGGTTGCAGCAACACATGGCTGAGAAGTTTGTCAAAGTTTGCTCGTACTGTAGCTGGCTTGAATACTTTATATTCCTTGCTCTGTGTCTGTATGTGGGCGTGGAACAGCTGTGATGAGATGAGCCCGGGCCCCGAGTGAGAGAGCCTGCAGAATGTGTGCACAGTTTTCACCCACGCCCCCTCATGGCTTTCATTCCCTGCACGGATTGGGAAAGAAATTACCCATCTGAACAAGTCACATAGTCTGCCACATGCACTTTTCAAGGTTTTTATGCACTAGTATGGCAACCTTTTGTGAAGTTGAGCTACAACCCCTCACATCCTGAGTTAGTGGGATGATTCTCCTCATGTGGCTAAATCAAATTCTGGCATTAGATATGGAAAAGGGCAGGAAATCTTCGCCATCTGCAGGAAGTGATAGATTAAAGCTAAAGAGTGAGATAAAAACTGTCTCCTTAACAGATGTGAGAGGCTGCTGAGTGAGGTCTTTTCTCAACCTTTTTGGTATATTTAAGTGTAAATAATGCTCATCCTTCTCAGTTGACAGGATCAGTTTAAAAAAGGATCAGATTAGTTAATCTTGTTCAAATTTTATGTCTCCACAAATCCAAGGGGTTTTGTGTTTGAAATTTCTAATTCTTGTTAAAGATCTAGAATCAGTTGATGCTAGTTGCATCTTTCTACATGGAATTTGTATGACCTGTCACGATTGAAGACTGGAGATGAGGCGTTTTAAGGTGCACAATTTGGGTATTTATTAACAAAACAACACTAAAACATACTCAAACCAAAATAAAGAAAATTCACTTTAAGGCAAAATACATTTAAATACACGAAACAGCAACCTCTCACCTTGGGTAGAGGGTGAGCCAAACTGAAGAAAAACAAGACACTTGACTATGTAGGCTATATAATGTAGGCTACATAACTGGGAAGAACACAATGGGGGCTGTTAGTGATATGAGGACAGATAAGGTTATGTAGACTACATAACTGATAGACTGGGAAGAACAGTCTATACTGTACATCTCCCGACGTATGTTTAACTCTGCAAAGTAATACAGTTTCTTCATCAATGGCATTGTCAACAAAAGGACATGCCATGTTAGAGAATAAAGTGTTTTATAGTCTGCTTAACACGGTTTATAAACCCTAACCCTACCCTAACCCTAATAAACCAACAAATTTTTTACTCATGCAGATATTTAACAAACTGCGCTAAAATGCTCCTGATACAGACTGAATGAATGAATGAAGTCAGTTACCATAATAACTGACTCTGAGGTTAAGTTACCTCTCTCTGTCAGGTTTGATTAACCTCCCTTTCTGTTTCACTCATCTCAAGGTTAACTAACTCATCCATCCATCCATCCATCCATCCATCCATCCACTTATCCGGTATCGGGTCGCGGGGGCAGCAGCTCCAGTAGGGGACCCCAAACTTCCCTTTCCTGAGCCACATCAACCAGCTCCGACTGGGGGATCCCGAGGCGTTCCCAGGCCAGGTTGGAGATATAATCCTCCACCTAGTCCTGGGTCTTCCCCGAGGCCTCCTCCCAGCTGGACGTGCCTGGAACACCTCCCTAGGGAGGAGCAGCGCTCTACTCCGAGCTCCTCTCGGATGACTGAGCTTCTCACCCGATCTCTAAGGGAGACGCCAGCCACCCTCCTGAGGAAACCCATTTCGGCCGCTTGTACCCTGGATCTTGTTCTTTCGGTCATGACCCAGCCTTCATGACCATAGGTGAGGGTAGGAACGAAAATTGCCCGGTAGATCGAGAGGCCAACCCTCACCTGGAACGAGTCCGACTTACTGCCAAGAACCCGGACACAGCTCTCGCTTTGGTCATACAGAGATTGGATGGCCCTGAGAAGGGACCCCCTCACCCCATACTCCCGCAGCACCTCCCACAATTTCTCCAGGGGGGAGACTAACTCGGTTTTAACTAAACCTGCTTTCTGAAACGGACCCCAGGCCTATGTCAAATAATAAAGTAACAAATAAACTAAAACAATAACCTACAACATTAAACTGAAGCTAAGAATTAATCAGACGCAAAACAGTGTTAAATGTGGGAACAGGGCCTAGTGAAAAGGAAGAAAGAAAGCCTTTTCACATTACCAAATAAAAGTAATGACATTCCATTAGCCTTGGCTGCACTTTGTGTCATGGGCGAACTAGCATATGTTGGCATACAAACATCATTAAGCATTGTCATTTTGAGCATGTTAGCATCCTGACATTAGCATTCATCTTAACGCCCCACTGTGTGTACAGACAGAGAGACACAAGCATGGCTGTAGACTTTTTTTTGTTACTAACAAGGTGCCATATTGTGAAATCATTTCCCCAGATTTTCTTAAGTTCTTGTAAAACATATTGGTTGTCCATTTTTCCCCATTCAAAATATCCTATTATCATGCTCTCCAGTTGTCTCCGTTTATCTCAACTTTGTAAAGTCAAGCCGCTTGTATGCTCTAATTAATTTTTCTTTATTGTGAGCTGGTATAATAATTAACTGTAAGATACAATAGTCCTATATCATTTTGTCAGTTTTCACTCCTGTCCCCCGCTGCTCTTTTTGTAAACAGTGGAACATTGACTCTGCCCAATCTCACCACCCCTCGCCTGGGGGAGGAAATAGGACTTTCCTCCCGCTGGCTTGGGCCACAGAGGAAATGGAACAATATACTTCAGAAATAACAAGAGGAGGTCATCGCAGCTATGGCTTTTATTGGTCCTGGCAATGTTGAAGTAGTGAGGTTCGAAGGAGGAACACAGAAATTCCTTTTGGTCTCGGTCCTGTGAAGAATGATCACAATCACAGGTTCTTGACTTTGCCCCATGTCTTCTACCTGAGCAGAATTCCCATTTAATTGTCAGTTAAAACCGACAGAAGTCATTTTTATTTTTTAAATGCACTCCCAGTCAACTAACATCTCTTTATACTGTAGCAAAGAGAACAACTTTAGCTCAACTACATTTATTTGAAAATATCTCTTCTGAAAAACTGAAGATCTTATCAGCAAAGCAACCTGATGTAATGAACTTATTCATACTACACACCATAAAAGGAACATTATCATAATCACATCAGACTGACCTGAAAGTAAAACAACTGTTGAGGGATTTGTGCTTTGTCCTATAAGGCTACATCAGGCTATCTGCATCACTGAAAGCATCCATTACATCTGATTAGCAATGCAAACTGGTGTTATGAACCTCCACAAACATACTCCCATAAAACTAATAAGCTCATTATTTCAAACTCACTTCATATGGCATATATGACACCTTATTGTTATATTTTCTGCATTAAAGGTTAATCTGTTTGGCTCAAGGCTGCTAAACTGAACAACTGTGGGAACATGGCATCACGTCTGTTGACTGCAGAAAACCACAAGTGTGAAGTATGAGGCCAACCGGGAATTATATTTTACAGCCCACATACAAGGTGTTTATCCGTCTGAGGTACAATCTCACATTCCTTTAGCTGTTTAACTGCTGGATTTTAAAGACAGACAGAAACAGTGTTATCGCTCAGTGGTTCTTTCTTTTGGAATTTGCTGCCTCGCATCAATGTAAGGCCATTCAATACTCTATGTTCCTATTATTGAATTATGATCGTCCCTCGACCGAAGACCAACGTGATAACTGGCCTGACGGGATCAGACTACTATATCTAACTTATCAACATTCATATCTCTTTTTGTTGATTATCATAAAGTGAGTGTTAAAGTCATGAAGATACTTTTGTTATTGTTGTATGGCTCCTGAACAGAGAATCCAAAAATGGAGAAAAGTCTTGAAGCATTGAAGTAACCGAGTTAAACAGTAAAACTATATCAACGCATCCATTACCAAACTCTCACACAACCCGAGCTGTATAATCCAAGTCTTGTTCATTCAGTTGAGTGTTCGGTTATCTCGGTACTTCCAAAATGCGTGTTGTCGTTAAATCATAAATCATTTCAATCTTTCTGCGTTAACCTTCTCCTGCTTGCACATGCACACTACGTGTCCAGATTGGATCGGAGTATTATGTGCATGTGAAAGTTTCTTAGACAAGTAGAAAGAAGTGGGCATGTGTTTGAGCAACACGTAGTAAACCTTGTGAAATGGAACTAGTTAAGTTTAGGCAACATACAAATAGTTAGGGTTAGTAAAACATCAGGAATCGGCTTATCATGTAAAACTATAAAAATGTAACGTGAAGTCAGAGTTGTCATTGCGCCACGGACTAAAACTTCATTTAAAAAAAAAAAAAAAGCTGACTTTTGGTTTCACACAGGACGTGAACCCACGTTTGTGTGGCCCATCAACCCAGTATCACAGCAGTTCGTGAAATTATTTATTGATTTGTGTTACGATTTTCAAACATGACCATTTTGCGAACTGCCGGGACACTGTGCTGCTCTGGGGGGTGCAACAACGGGGAAGTCAAACGCCACAAGCGGGCCACAACAACGGGACGGGTGTGGTTAGGAAGAGAATAACGCGGAAAGGAAGTTCAACTGGTCTCCGGGGTGAAAGTCCTGTGTTGTTTGACCCATCCAGCCCCCCGACCACCCTCCCTGTGCGGATTTTCAGCTTTTCAATAGTACTCGCTACCCTAATCGTTCTGTCATCACGAAGTAGGCTTCCCATTGAAATTCAAAATTGGTAATTATCATACAAAAATAACATTAACGTGACCTGTACACAAATCAATAGATTAAATAACCATTTCACCAACTGCCATGAGACTGGGCTGGACCCATCCACCACAGCAGACGACTGGATCAACGAGATGAGGATTACAACGTTGTGTAAGAGTTTGTGTTTTGATATAGTTTTGCCATTGTTTAAGGTGGACCCATAATCCTTCAACGCATCAAGACTTTCCTACGTTTTTATGTTTCTATGTTCACAGCAAAGTCATGCGACAATAACTGTGATATTAAGTTTTCTTCATGAATTCAACACTGTAAGTAATTGGTAAAACCAACTTTTGAAGTGTTAAATAATCCTTTAAAGGACTATTTACAAGACTTTCTAAGTCAATGCACATTAGAAAAAATGTCAATATTGGTTGTTTGTTCAAATCATATGTTTCTATTGTCAATCCCCATGTGAATAATTTGTCCTTCAGAAGCAAAACTGCCAGTAATGTGACCAGTAGATGATTCATTATTTTCTGCTCAACTAAAAGTAGTCAAGTTTAAATGTATTGAGTCTAAAAAAAAAGTGTCTAGTACTTCCCCACAAGCATTTTGTGAGTGCAGCATTAGTCAGGGCAGGGAAGACCTTCACGTTTGCAAAAGCAAATCAATGACATTAATAAATGAAATTAAAAAAAATCCCAAAACTTCATTCCAAGGAATTTGAGTCATTAATTAAATATTATTTATTTGGTGTGGTGCATGAACTGTACCTCATGAGCACATTTCTAAAAACTCTAGCTACAGTAGAGCTGCCCATTCCTGGCCATTGGGACCAAATGTTCTTCAACAAGTGGAGAGAAAAAGCTGGGGACCGAACAAGGGCACTGGGTTGGCCAAAACAGGAGGAAGCTATAACATTAACTGTGTTACACCATCCAAACAGTTTCCCCCAAAATCCACAAGATGCGGAACAGCTGCGGATCTGCTCCGGAACAGTAATTTGGTTTAAAGTCAATGTGTGTACTTCCACAGAAGCTGATCAGCAGCCGTTCCGCTCCCTGGGGAATTTGGGGGTTAGTGACTGTGTGTTTTTTCTCTGCCCCGAACCAGGTACTGCCCTCTCAAGCTGACTGGTCAGGCACACCTGCATCACCTCAGCAATCAGATGGATTAATAATAATTAATAAAGCTGCAGGGATGAAAGCGGGGAGGGGCCAGTGAGCCAGATAGCCCAGGAGAGTCGTGCCGCTGTGGGTCGTGAATCTGAGCTGGGTAGTAAGTGTTCTCCATCGTGTCCGTGGAGGGATAGTGTTACTTGTTGTACCAGCGGTTTCACTTCCTTTGTCTACGTTTAAATGAATAGTTTAATAGTAAAAGTCTCTCTGTTTCCTTTCTTTCTTTAAACTCCCGGCTTATTGTTAATTGTTGCTCTCCCTTTTCCCCCTGGAAACCACATCTGTGGACGTAACAATGACCAGGAGCACAAGAAGTCCCTATGTTCAGCCTATGTCACCAAGCTTCAAGCAGCACCTATTTCAAGGAGGAGTGCAATTTAATTGGTAAATGACTGTACCCATCCTAGAAATGTCCTTTACTATATAAACCTGTTCATGCAAGCTACATGCTGTACTAACCTTCTGGATAAACTGGCTCTACATCAAAATTCTCAGTTGGTAACATCCTTCAAAATGCCATATTCTTGCAAATTACATAAACAAATTGTGATTGAACATGGGGGGGAGGGTTTAGACCGCCAATAAAAACAACTCTTCATGAAGTCAAAACCGCCAGGCTGATTCTCTCACACACCCGGTTGCAACGCTTGAACAGACATTTAAACAGTGTGTCCCCTCTCTGATGTATTGGCATTGTAAAGGACCTTGTAATATAACGTTGGAGCGCCCCAGTGCACCATGGCTGCGTGCCCTTGTCCTGGCCCGAGCTTAGTAGTCTTTTTTTATTAATAATGCTGCAAAGCCAAAGAAATTTGCTGAAAATGAAAAATGAAATTGGTGGGTTTTGTATGTGTGTGGGAGCATTTAAAGAGTGGGTGAGCGCGCCTCATGGGAAGAGAGTAGGTGAGCCTTCAGGAAGCAGTGGGCCATGCAACGTCCTCCCTCTGTCTACTCCACGGCAAATTCTCCTTTTGGATGCTTCTAAATGAAGATATAAGAATTTGGAAAAAGAAAGAATAGTACACTCCAATATTAGTAACAGATAATGTTAATGCTCAAGGCTTTGGGTTCCTATGGGAACCATTCGGTTCCAAGTATTCTATCGACTATGATTAATTTAGGGGACTGCTCGGAAGATCTGCTGGATGTCCCTCATTTTCAGCCGGAAGTCCATTACCTTCCTCTTTCTCTGTGTTGCCGTTCTAACCTTAGGTGGTTTTCTGAGGACTATGGTTACCTGGTCCTCAGATCTCTGCAGGGTAAATCCAGACAGCTAGCTAGACTATCTGTCCAATCTGAGGACTATGGTTACCTGGTCCTCAGATCTCTGCAGGGTAAATCCAGACAGCTAGCTAGACTATCTGTCCAAACAAGTTTTCTGTTGCACGACTAAAACTACTTCTGAAAAATTACTTAGTTCATTCGGAGGCACTGCATCTCCATCTGGCCCATTGCGCCGCCCAAGATGATTGTGATTGGTTCAAAGATGTTTAGAAGAAGATTTTTGTCTCAACCCAGGAGGCTGTGCGGACTAGCCAGACCCTCCTCCCCAGCTTGGTGGAGAAAGGTCTGGCAATGAGACTCTAGGTTCCACGTAACCAAGAACGAGTTAGTAGTCCATCACGCTGCTGCCAAATCCCATAGATTTGTGTTGGCATTTAAGATCAGGTGTAGCTATACTCGGGTTTACTTTGAACCTGGTCTGGCGGTCTTCGGTTGCCTTTCAAATGGTTAAATTCTTTCATTTATGCCTGTCAGTTTCAGGTAGTTTCCACTGGTTAGTTTTGGGTTAGGTCAGGTTGCCTGCCTGGCGCATATGCCAAATATGTCTCTCAGCTTCCGTTTGTACTTTAGTGATTTGCAACTCACTAAATATGTGCAGCAGTGTTTCCCCCGCTGACACCGCCTGCTGCAAGTTTCGGCTCAGTCCAGAGACTTAATATTCAACCTGGTTTCATGGCAGTTCTGGTAAGCTTCTGCTTTGACCCAGAACTCAGCACAGACACAGAAAGTTGGGTTAAATATTTATTGAAAAGTTTTGAAGAATGTGTAGAGAGGGAAGGGTCGGATCGAGGCTGAGGGAGGCAAACTGGATTGAAGCCGAGGCAGAGCTGAGACTTGGAGGTGCTGAAGGTGCTGGATTGTGAGCGTCCAGTTCTAGCTCACCAGGTGTTTGCTAAGGAGAGTGATGAGATCCAAGTAGTGAGGGAAGCTGGCAGCAGGCAATCGGTGAACAGCAAGGGCGCAGCAGGAGACAGCAGGTTCAGAACGGAATCTGAACAGAGGAGACAAGGTTATGCAGGAGCAAGAAACAACACCAAAGACACAGGACAGAAACGCAGGAGTTCTAGGAGCGGAATCACTAGAAGTTACTCAAAGCCAAGTTACCCCACTGGCGCTGAAGAGGTGAACAGGCCGGGTAGATAAACTGTAGAGGTCATCAGTGGAATGTGCTGCAGCTGAGTTGGAACAGAGCAGGAGAGAGTGGCCACGCCCCTTGACCTAGATCGTCAGTGTAGCTCGCCTCAGCAGGTGAAGACAAAACACACAGACAGACAAACAGGGAAAAAGGGGAGGGAAAAACGAGTAGGACAAGTTCTTGAAATGGTCATATTATTTTGATCTATTGCTTCGTTACAAGGACACGATTTTGTAATTTAATTTGTGGTGGTGACCACGAGATGGGAACCTGACCATTTCACGAACTGCTACAAAACTGGGCTGCAGCAGCCTGCTCTGGGGGACACGATCCACGGTCTCTGGGGGACGCAACAGCGGGGAAACGAAATGCCACATGCCGACAACAATGGGATGAACAACCACAAGCGGGAAGCAATGGGACGGTTGTGGTTAGGAGAAGAAGAACGCAGAAAGGAACTGCACCATGTGGACGCGATCGCCGGTCTCCAGGGTGAAAGTCCTGTCTTGTTTGATCGATCCACCCCCCCCCCGACCAACTTCCCTACGTGGATTTTCAGCTTTTCAATAAAACTTGTAATTATTATGTGATCACAAGAAATGCTTCCCATTGAAATCCATTAGTTTAAAATTCGTGTCCACGAATCAATAGATTAATAAAGTGACAATTTCACAAACTGTTACATTGGGTGACATCACAGGTTTTTTAACCCAGAATGGCTACTGGAAAGAATTGGCGCATAGGCTGAGCGCTGTTCCTGGGGGGGCTAGGTCAATGCTGAATTTAAAACTAAAGATACGAAAGATATTTAAACATTTTTCAAATTTTGGCTGAAGTGTGTTCTCTTGGCAGATGGGAAGATTTAGGCTGAATCAGGATGAATCTCTTGGCTCTTTGACACCCCTGACAATCATTCAGGACCGCCTGCTGACATACTGTCCAATTACTCGATAATATCCAGGTACCTGCTGTGTGTACGTGTGTCTGAAAGTAACTAAGTAAGGGTGTCAGTGATGGATAAAGCTGCTGGAATGACATACATGTCGGCAAGTATGTGTGGACATATGTGTATGTGTACACATTGTGTGCACCATGTGTGAGCATGTCTGTCACTTCGTGTAGACGCAACTGTGATGGATCCAGCTATCCCTGGAATGACATTCTTGTGGGTGAGTCTGCCTGTCTGTCTGTGTGTGTGTTTATATATCTGTATATGAATGTATTGTATATGTGAGTGTGTGTGTGGGAGAATTTGTGTGTGGATGATGGATCAACCTATCTCCACAGAGGCAGGATGACAGAGAGGAGCTGGAGACGGTGAAAATGGGAGAATGTTTCGCTGCTGTGACCAGAGTTCAGATGTGGTTTGGCTTCTGAAATAGGAGAGCAGAGAAAGGAAAGACTGTTTTTACTCATAGATGGCTACCAGTGGTTATGCATTATATTATTTTACAATCTGCAGACTTATTTTAGACAGGTAGGTTTGGTGAGGTGCAAAGAATCCCAGAAGAAGGGCATGAGAAGCACATTTCAGGGAAAAGATGTGGCAGAAACATATATATATATATATCATTACACTTATTAAATTAAAGGTCAAAAGATAAATGAAAAAAAAAATACAACTGTTTTATTATTCATCCAAAAGGCAACCTGTTAGCATCCTAAATCACAAAGAGTGCCTGCAGCGGAGTAAAGTACCCCTTCCCCTAGGGACCTGTAGAATCATCTTATTTGCCCAAGTAAAATATGGGCCCTATCACCTGGCGCAGTGCAAGGCCCAACGCAAGTGTCTCTACTAGTTTAAGACCAATGCAGTTGTGAATTTCCCGTCCAGCGCCCACGTTGTTAAAATAGCAAATGTACCTGCGCCCATCTTTGCACCCATGGGCATGCTGGTCTTACAGTGTGTTCAGGGTCATTCTGGGCATATTGATACCTTGAGGCAGCGAGACGTGATTGCACCATTGACCAACAGAAACCTGGTCTAAAGTAAAAAAACGCAGCATTTCATTGTTATTTTAATTAGTTAGATGCTCCTAGGCTCGTGCACAGCACGCACACTATGTTTGTTACACACACAGGGACGCACTCTATGATTATTACCAGAGATGGCAAAAGTAAAAAAATACTCTGGTAAAAGTAACAAAGTAGAGGCTTGGAAATTTACTTAAAAGTATAAAAGTAACAGTAGCCTTGAGAATGACAAAGCTACCTGGACCACAAAGCTACATAGACCACAAAGCTACCTGGACCACAAAGCTACCTGGACCACACATGTTACTAGAGAGCACGCTGAGAAACTTCAGTGGATATGAGAAAAAGGCTCTTTATATGCCATTGGCTACATTTTAAATGGATGTCTGCCAACAGGCCTAAAACATCCCATAAATGATTATTGCGACAGAGACTGGGACTCCAGGTTAATAAGATTCTGACTGAGTAGCAAGATATATAAATATGATAAGAGTTCAATTGTGATTCTGTGAGAATTCACAGATCCAGTTTCTCTTTTTTAATCTTCCCCTTAACATTTAAAGGAATCTGCATGTATGTGTGTGTGCTCAAATCTGGCTTCTAGAAAGAAAATAAAGGATGAAATATGAATTACTAAACAGACATTAATGAAGAAGTTCCCCAGCACATTGGCCAGGAGTCCTTCTTGATGTTTACTGTCTCAAACATCTTTCTAAGAGAAGGCCGAGGATGATGGGAATTTCTTGCTGCTTGTCTGCTGAATCTGGGATCGCCGTCTATACTTCTATGTGCTAATGTTAGTGTCATCAAGCTGCATTGATTTGAGTGAATGATGCCGGCAAATCTGTCGAGTCGTGTTGCAGTGGTGCGGGACGTATATTCCCATCCAATTAGATTGAATTCTGTGTTGATGATGCGAAAAATAATAACAGTAGTTCCAGTGAAATGATTGTAAAGTTGTTAATGAGGACTAGATGAGGACTGGATTTAAAGCTGATTCTGGTTTCTAACTTGGCCCCAGGTGTGTCTGTTAAAACACAGACGGATCCACCTTCTCTCTGTTGTTTCAACGTGCAACCTAGCTAACAGGTGAAGAACTCGAACAACAGCATCACTAGCTAACTAACTTACTTTAAATGTGCAAGAACTGTAGACCACTACAACAGGCTTAAGACTCACACACTCAATCTCAGCTGATTATCCTCTGGAGAACTAGTCTCCTTTTCTTGTGGTGTGAGGCGCGTGTGTGGTGTCCACGCTATTCTCCAACATGACAACCTCTTGTACAATACTAAAGTAACGAGCCAATTTTTTAAGGAGTAAGGAGTAAAAAGTACCAATATTTGTGTTTAATATCTAAGAGTAAAAGTAAAAAGTCGCCACAAAAAAATTGTAAAGTAAAAATATCAGAAAAAGTACTTTTGTACTTTGTGACTTCCCACCTCTGCTTATGACAAACACAGGGAGGTGCAGCAGCACACACACACACACACTCATCCAAAAGATTAAAAATATTAAATCCTCCATCATAACAGCTATGCTCCAAGGTCCAAACGGGCCTGGCTGTTAAAGGGAATGGGAGAGGACCTCTGATTGGTGGATTGCATGTTACCCAGAACACACCTATGATTAATCAAGACCCTAATTACAACCCTTTAGAACCATGCGCCCGGCGCACCGACCCACACCATGCACTCAGATCGATTAAAAAAGGGCCCGTTAGGTTTAAGTAGGGCCACAGCAATGGGGGAAATATTCCACTGAAAGAGACAAATGGGGACTGAAGAGCAAATAAGAATATTTTCTCTTTGGCAAGCTGTCTTCTTAACAGGTCAGAGATTCTTCCAGTGATGGGAGAAAGATGATTTATTATTATTTTATGCCACTTAAGACAAACTCATCATCACCTGCTCGCATAATTTATAATGAATCATGTTACACAATCTTGTTGATTTCTGACTCCTCAAAATGGAAGGGGTTGTATCTGAAACTTTTAAAAAGTTAAAATAAGATATGAAATAGCTTTCCATTTCTGCTACTTGCTCTCAAACTGATCTGGTTTGTGTGGCCAGCCAGCCCTGACACAGACCAGATGCTGTAAAAAATAAAAGCACAGAGATGGATGAACATATGCAGGCTCTCTATCCATCCCTCCCCAAGGCGAATAAATGGGAGGCATCCCATCCAGAGATTTTTCGCGGGCAGTAAAACACTCTTACGCGAAGGAGCCCCACCAGGCCACAGCTGCTGTCATTACAGAACATGAGCTAATTGATTGGAGGGCGCGCCCGCTGGTTGGGGTGGGAAGGGGTTGTTGAGAGATTAGGAACAAGTGAGGAATGGAGGGGGAGACGGGGGAGGGGCGGAGGGGTTGGGGTAAAGTAGAGGACGAGGGAGGTGAAGTAGTAGAGTGGACGTGAAAAAAGAGCAGAAGAGGGATGATATGGTGTGTGTGTGTTTTGGTGTGTGTGTTGTACGTGGGAGTGAGATGGGAAGACGTTACTCATCAGCCATTACTCAAGTCATGGAGCGATCACAGACTGCTGCATTAGTCCTTACAATGTGACCGGGCGTAGGTGTGCGTACAAGGAATACGTCATGCCTCGCAGATGTATGTGCGCTCTGAACGATGCACGTCATTATTTGTAGCCAAATGTCAATTGTTGACCCCAGCACTTAAAATAACGGAGTTGATGTTGGGTGTGGGAGTGGGAGGGGGTGAGAGTGGGGGTGTGGGTCGGGGCCAAATAAATCAAGACCAAACAAACATTGGACTGAGCACTAAAGAGCTGTGAAGATATTATATGGAAAGAATACAAATGACTTCAACGTGCAAATGAGAGTATTGATGATATGCACGCTCGTTCTTTCTCATTTGCTGTGTCTCAATCACTGGTGCCTACTCACTGTAATGTTTTTAGATGCTGACATGTGTCCGTAGCCAGGAGTTTTGAAAACTGTCAAGTACTGAAAGTCAGTATTAGAGTAGTCAATATCTACAACGTTCCACTTCCAAGGATTGCTCCGGTGTCGCTGGAATTCCGCGAGTGTCAATTTTTTAGGCCAGATGTCCGTTACCTTCTGCTTTCTTTGTGTTGTAATTTTAAACTCCGGTGGATTTCTGAGGACTATGGTTATCTGGTCCTCAGATCTCTGCAGGGTAAATCCAGACAGCTAGCTAGACTATCTGTCCAATCTGAGGACTATGGTTACCTGGTCCTCAGATCTCTGCAGGGTAAATCCAGACAGCTAACTAGACTATCTGTCCAATCTGAGGACTATGGTTACCTGGTCCTCAGATCTCTGCATGGTAAATCCAGACAGCTAGCTAGACTATCTGTCCAATCTGAGGACTATGGTTACCTGGTCCTCAGGTCTCTGCAGGGTAAATCCAGACAGCTAGCTAGACTATCTGTCCAATCTGAGTTTTCTGTTGTGACTAAAACTACTTCTGAATGTACACATGTTCCACCAAAACAAGTTCCTTCCTGAGGTTATTTAGGCACAATGGCTCCGTCCGGACCCTAGCACCACCCAAGGTTTAAAGAAATGCCAATAAACCAGAGTCAGACCATCCTCCACAGTGCAGTGGAAAAAGGTCTGGACATGGGAGACTAGCATTAAAGTATAAAGAGAACCACATGCATGTGTGCTGAAGGGTCTGTTCCTGGGTATTTACCCAGTACATTCCAGTACATCCAGTCCTTGAGGGAGACTAAGTGACCCAGTAACATCTACTCAACTTCATCATTGCAGTGTGTTATTGGAGTTTGTTGAGGTGGAGAGTTGTTTTCTTTGATTGGTAAGCCATGGTGGTACCCAATGTTCACAGTTTCTTTTTATTCCCAAGGTAAAATTACAAACTTACTTGCACCTTTAGCTTCATGTTTCTCACGATGCAGCATAAAGTGAAGGTAGAAGCAATCCTTAACTAAACTGTTGGCCAGCCAATTTAGCTTTCTTGTGTGGGTCAGTATGGGGTCATTTATAATTTTGTATGCTACAATATGTCTGAAATTTTAGATGACCATCTACCTTCTTTCTCACGAGTAATGACTGTAAGTTAAAGCGGTTAGGGAAAATATCACAATCATTTTGACCAAATACATCAATGTCAATATTGCGGCAATATTGTAGTGTTGACTATTGTTGCTTTCACAAAATATTTACACATGAGATTTTAGATAATGTGTAGTAATGTGGATATAATGACTAAGTGTGTAAAAGCAAACAATAGTCTGGTAAATTCAGTAAATGACATCACTTTACTGTAATGCAGCCTTAAAAAACACGTGTCATATTACGATATCAAAATTTAAGACGATGTCTACCTTCATGTATTGATATGATATGGATATATTTCCCAGCCCTACTGCGAGGAGGCCGGTTGATGCTTGAAAGCCAATGCAATGGGCAGCCCCACTGGCCAATCAAATGCAAGTCGAGCCAGTTTAGGTTCACCCCTTTTTCAGTCAATCCACGACATGGATGCAAATGAAAAACACTGTGCTTTTTAATTTATTAATCCAGCAATAAAAAAAAACTTAATTGTATCATCATAGCTATCATAACACTTTATTTCTGGTTTCTAAATCAAAATGAAACTGATAAACATTAACCAGGCCAAGGATGGAGAAATAACCCTGACTCCTAGCATTTACATTTGCTTTTCTTAAGTGTCTGACAGGCTTTGTTTAAATTGAAATGTCCCACGTTATGACTTTAATGTATGGGCTGGTTTTTGGCACTGATAAATATTAATTGATAGATAAATGACTGCAAAGACAAATCCATTATTTTAACCTACTTCATTGTGAGAGTCGCTGAGATTCTTGTTTCATTCCAGAGTTTGTTTTTGTCCTACTCAGGTACATATTGGCCTTCCTAAAAAAAAAGAAATAAAAACTGCCTTGCATGTTCAGGTAGTGGTGTAATTATAGAGGAGTAAATGACAGCCATGCTGCTGGTATGTACAAGAAAATGTCAGCGATGAAGATGCCATAAAAGCCAGCCCTTTGTTTATCAAGGGTAATGTCCACATGAAAATGTGTGTGCATGTTCATTATTTCTGTATGCATGCACTGATGTGTGTGCATATCCAGGTTTAGATGGATTTGTGTGTGTACTCATGTGTGTAAGCATGTCCTTACATGTGAATGGAACTTACTACAGTGCATACCTCTGCCTGCAGAGCCTTCCTCCTCTGCAAGTACCTGCCTGTTTCTGTTTTTCTGTTTCCTTGGGCCAGCCCCTGACTCAATGCTATCTTTATACCTCACTGTGAACGCTGCTGCCATGCAGGTTGAAACAAAACACACACCTGTAACGCAAAATAACCGCCCACACTCGCCTTTCAACTTCTTAAGCAATTGAATGTTACAGCAATTCGTGGGTGGCAGGGTAGCAAACTGAACTATTCAGCAAGACATAAACATGTCTGGGACTTGTGAAGTTGGAGTGTATCTGGTTAATAGGTAACACTCAACATACAGTGTGTTATTGTGCTTTCAGCTTAGTCCACTGTTAGGACTTCTGAATAGAGTAGTCAAAGGTGGAGGCCACTGGATCTTCAAAATAAAATGAATCATTCTGTTTTTTAAAGGAAATCTGATCTCATTATTCTGTGGTTTTACATGTGGCCCATACTTTGTTAAAAAGACACTGTTTTATAAAAGGTTAAAGGTCACCTGATGGTCTCAAATTTACAAAAAAATTCATACATGTTGATCTTTAAAAAATAGTGCTTTATTCCAGTTGTGGGATAGTTGTAGGATAATGGTGTACAGTAGTGCTTCAGGTGTGAATAAAACGTACTCTCTCCGCCTTCTAGACGAGCTCGTACCTGCAAACCATACAGAGTTACATAATGAGGCTTTGTGGGAATAAACCTTCTATCCACACACCGATTACTGAGTTGATGCTGTAATATTTATCAGAGTCTGAGGACTTGATGCCAACTTTAAAATCTTCTCTTAAAAGAGATGGCACATGAGTAAACTGTGTGAGAGGGGTTATTATTGCACATTAATATGGATAATAGCAAACACATTTATTGATCATGGAATAGGTTTTTGTTTGCTTAAACGAAATACTTTTTGGCAAGTGTTAATTTCCGTCCAAAATGGAATGGAATGTGCTTGCAAGATATAGTTCTCTGTGTTAAAAACATACAATTACTCACTCAGGAAGGCACATGTACTGTATAACGTCATAAATACATGCTTTCCTCCCATGGACATTACATTACCAGCCGGCATACGCTGGAAAAGAGCTTTATGACAGCAGGTGTGGTAAAAACACTCCTGTTTTTGTCAAAAATGGCTGCTAGAATTAACACAAACTGAACGTCCTTCTTAGCCACTTTAAATGTAGTAAAATATCAGGGATTGGCTTAAAATGAGTCACGTAAAAATGTGAAAAAAGAGGATGTAACGATTGGTCACGAATGGCATTGTTTTATGGACTAATGTCTGTAAAACTTTGTTTTTTTTCATTACAGCAAGGAGACTTCAATGCCTATCAAAATTTGATCATTGGCCGTTATTTACCACGGCGCTGCGGAAGAGGGTCTGGCTAGTCCACACAGCATTCCTGGATGGGAGACAAACCTGATCTGGTTTATTGGCATTTCTTTAAACCAGTCACAATCATCATGGGTGGACAGAGCCACGGTGCCTCTGCTAAATAACCTCAGGAAGGAAGTTGTTTTGGTGGAACATGTGTACGTTCAGAAGTAGTTTTAGTCGTCAACAGAAAACTCTGATTGGACAGATAGTCTAGCTAGCTGTCTGGATTTACCCTGCAGAGATCTGAGGACCAGGTAACCATAGTCCTCAGATTGGACAGATAGTCTGGCTAGCTGTCTGGATTTACCCTGCAGAGATCTGAGGACCAGGTAACCATAGTCCTCAGATTGGACAGATAGTCTAGCTAGCTGTCTGGATTTACCCTGCAGAGATCTGAGGACCAGGTAACCATAGTCCTCAGATTGGACAGATAGTCTAGCTAGCTGTCTGGATTTACCCTGCAGAGATCTGAGGACCAGGTAACCATAGTCCTCAGATTGGACAGATAGTCTAGCTAGCTGTCTGGATTTACCCTGCAGAGATCTGAGGACCAGGTAACCATAGTCCTCAGATTGGACAGATAGTCTAGCTAGCTGTCTGGATTTACCCTGCAGAGATCTGAGGACCAGGTAACCATAGTCCTCAGAAATCCACCAGAGGTTAGAACTCTAATACAAAGGAAGCCCCAGGTAATGGACATGCGGCCTAAATGAGTGAAGCCTGGTGGAATTTCTCTTGGCAAAGCAGCAATCCTGGAAGTGGAACGTCTTAGGCTTCATGTCATGTTATTTTATCCTGGCATGACTGTTGACTGTGGCATTTTAGTGATGTTATGCCATCATTGAGGAGCTGCTAAACTGCTTTTTGTTGTCTGTAAAGCATTGACAAATAAACTATTCTATTTCCGATGTGTGTGTTTGTGACAGACCATCTGGCATGTCAGGTTAGGTCGTTATGCGTTGCTTGCACAATTGACCCATATGGCGTTTTTTGGGGTGAGGACGGGCTGCTGTTCTTTTTAGAGATGTACTGATACCGTCTCCGATACTGCCTAAAACGCTGGTATTGGTATTGGGAATTACTGGAGTTTATACACCGATTCGATATCACATAATAAAGCCCTACAGAAAACATACATTAAAGTAGTTTATTTATGTTCTTTTTTTCCGTTATAACTCACTGTCAAACTGGATGATAACAAAAAGCATGGCATTCATTGTTTGTTTGTTCATATTTCACAAAGAGTTTAACCTGAGCCAGACCGACAAAGATAGAATTCAGATCACATCCATACAGGGAGAGTAGTATACAGTTGTTAAAAAAACATAATAAAATATATGACACACTGGTATTGGATAAGTACTCGAATTGGCAAGTTCAGATATTAGAATCATATCGCAAAGCAAATACTGGTATCGGACCATCTCTAGTTATTATAAGATATATTTTTTAAAAGGCCTTAGACTAGACTCAACTTACTAACTGCTGTTTTTAGTTGAGTTTTTATGTATATTCCTTTTTTAAACAACATGCCTTGGGACCAGTGAGATAAAGCTGTTCCAATACATTAGACAATAGTAAATGCAGTATTCCAGCTACATTCATCTGTTGAAATTCCAAACAAGGAA
This sequence comes from Percina caprodes, assembly GCA_013375575.1. Classification (NCBI taxonomy): domain Eukaryota; kingdom Metazoa; phylum Chordata; class Actinopteri; order Perciformes; family Percidae; genus Percina; species Percina caprodes. The sequence goes on along the minus strand of JABXJD010000283.1, from coordinate 611,228 downwards.
GATAGCAGTTGAACAAAGATGGTAAATAAATGTAGAATCCGATCCATCTTGCATCTCTTTCTAACCTCCTGTTTCTCCACCTCTCGCTCTGCTCCAACCCTTAAGTGGTTAACAGCCATCTAGCTGACTCTTAAATGGCCCAGATTGCCATTACTAAGGTTTTCTGGAGCCATCCCATAGCCTTTTAATGACAGCTGCTTCCGCCATTAATTCTCAATCAATAATGCAAAAACACTCAGAGCAAAGTCCATCCTGCCACAGCTTTATTTTCTAATGCTCTCCGAAAGCTAATGAGTCAGGCTAATTGGTCCGTCATCATCACCACTCAGGAGTTTACCAGAGGAAGTGGCTCTTTACTTTTGACCTTTTAAAGAACATTAGATGGACATATTTATTTGTATTTGCTTAAATACATTTGCTCTAAGGGTTCAGATACATTTTGCTGTGCATTCCTAGGCCTTCAAAGCTACCCCAGCATTCTAATGAACAGTTCCTTATGATATTGTTTTAAAATGCACGCACACCTTAACGTATGATAGCCTACGAAATTAGGAGACCGCCTGGTGGCCATGTGACGCCGGCTGGCTACGAGCTCCATAATGCTGAGCTTCTAGCTGTTTAAGCCGCTACAGAGCTTTGTGAAGCCAACTACAGACCTCCGTTGTATCAGCAGTAGTTGGTGGTTCAGTTATCCGAAAATAGGTGACTTTTAGCCGGGTACAATGTACCGCAAGCTGCCGGTCGTTTTGGTGGACATTACGGTTCAATTTAGTCCATAAATATGAGAATTGTGCTACGACAAAAGTTAAGATTAGGCACCAAAAGACTAATTAAGATTGGGATTGTGTTTGGATTATAACACACCAAAAACACACATTTACTGGTTGAAAGTCTTTAGTTTTCCTCAGCAAGCGAACTCTGCTCTCTGGCTAGAAAGTCCTGTATGTCAACGCCCACCCATCCACCCCGACCTCCTCCCAACGTAGCCAGTCGCATTCTAATTGAGTAGCCGTCAATGTAGTGAATACAGAAAAAAACAAACGTGAAATACTTACAAATTACATTGTTTATCTTTTCGTAGCTTTTTGAACATATGGTTCATGAGAACCCATGCAGAACCCATGCTGAGAGTTGAACAGTCTCAGTTCAATTCTATTCCAGACGTGGTTGATAGTTAGGAACCGGAATCATGGTGTTTAAACTAGAGATGGTCCGATACCATTATTTGCTTCTGACATAATGTTTTAGTCTCAGGATAATTAGTTAAGTGGAAGTGAACCCATATAGGAAGCTTTGAGGGAAGAGAAAACAGCAGTGAGATGCTTATTGAGAAACAATCTGTGAGTAGTGTGGATGTGGCTAAAGCAGGTGGAGCTCTTGTGTGTGTATGATCTATTGTCACATTATCTCCATAATACCACTCAATAGTGTCTGGAGGCTATTTCCTAATGATAATTCACCTCATTTAGCAAAGCACACTATGGGGCATTTTGTTTGTTTATGGTCACAGTAATGCTTTTGGGAGTCCAGCAGTTATGAGAAATGAACTAGTTGCCATCATCAAAAGCAACATGAAACTGCAGATTGAAATTGCAATCATTATACTCCCCATCCCCCTTATTCTCTTGCCAATATGAGGGGGCTTCCCAAATCCAATATTATTTTGTAAAAACATGTAGGCTGATGGATTATCCATAAATCACACTCTATGCCATACTGCAGCATGATCGGGGTCATGTAATCATCTCGATCATTTCAAACAAATAGTCCCTTGCTTGATCAATACAAGCAAGGGACAGATGCAGGCGGGGGAAATGCTGTTCTCCATAGATTTTGTAATCAGCAATAGCCTCTCGGTTAGATGCCGCTTGCTATGTATTTTTCAGTAAAGAAGTGCAGGAGGTGACTAAATAGTTGCAGTGTTGAATGTGTTTTAAATGACGGGCCAAATGACCTGATTTGATGGAAGCACATCATCATCGGCATGCTGTGGCAGGTGATTTGTGGACAGCTGTGACCTAAAGGTTAGGATCACCTACTTATGACTCCAAGTCAGTGGTTGGAATTTAAAAGTGTCAGAAAATGTTGTTATATGGCCTCTTCATTTGAAAAGTAGATTGTAAAAATGATTAATATGCAGAACACATTCTTCTGCAGCAAACGAATTGCATGATTGATACTTGAGTTAATCAATATATTTAACTGTTTATTTCAACAAAATCTTAAGATCTAAATCTCCCTTTTTTGAAGGAGCCTTGGCCAAAGTAGTAGCACAAGTATAAAGTATAATTGGGACCGACACTAAGATAATAAATTAAGTGAGGGGAAGAAGATGAGGAAGAATAAAAATAATAAATGACTAAAAGAAAAAAAAAGAAAAAAAAACAACAGAAAAATAGGGCAAAATTTAAACCAAAACACACCTTTTTATTGAAAAACATATGAATTTCAATAAAGCTTATAATTGTTAGCAGGGTTCTTCAGACAACAGGATTAATAAACAATAGCATATCCCTCCAGAGAAAGTCAAATCTTGTGTTGCTGTCTCCTTTTCTTTTGTCTGACTAACATAAGGAATCAATGCCAGAATATTTATTCCAGAATGCAGATTCACAGGAAACGGGTGCTCATGTGATTCTCCTGTGAAATGTGATGTGATGTTAGAGATGATTGCAGATCCCTTGATTGTGAGGAAACCCACTCTGCTACTTGGACAAAAAACACTCCTCACAATGGGTTTCTTTCCCATAATGCTGACTGTGACATTGTTTGGTCTGCCATCATCAGAAAGGACAATGGAACAATATTGCACGATTACTGTGCTTGTTTTCCACTTCTGGGCTCAGAGGAAACAGCCAGTTGATTTGGTGGACTGGCAATGAGCTTCCCCAAAACAGAATATATTTACTTGGAATCTTATTTGGGTCTTATTTTTGTATCTTTTGTAACTGAAGACACAAATAAGAACTGATAAATTGTCAATTACAGTGTGGACAGTAAGCCTTTAATTAAATCATTAATAATATTGTTAGTCATTTTTGGCATTGTCTGCCTTGACGTTCCATTTCAGGGATTGTTCCTTTTGCTGATGGAAATTACGCGGTATTCACTCATGTATGCTGGATATCTGTTACCTTCTGCTTCCTTTGTGGTGGCATTCTAACCTCCAGTGGATTTCTGAGGACTATGGTTACCTGGTCCTCAGATCTCTGCAGGGTAAATCCAGACAGCTAGCTAGACTATCTGTCCAATCTGAGGACTATGGTTACCTGGTCCTCAGATCTCTGCAGGGTAAATCCAGACAGCTAGCTAGACTATCTGTCCAATCTGAGGACTATGGTTACCTGGTCCTCAGATCTCTGCAGGGTAAACCCAGACAGCTAGCTAGACTATCTGTCCAATCTGAGGACTGTGGTTACCTGGTCCTCAGATCTCTGCAGGGTAAATCCAGACAGCTAGCTAGACTATCTGTCCAATCTGAGGACTATGGTTACCTGGTCCTCAGATCTCTGCAGGGTAAATCCAGACAGCTAGCTAGACTATCTGTCCAATCTGAGGACTATGGTTACCTGGTCCTCAGATCTCTGCAGGGTAAATCCAGACAGCTAGCTAGACTATCTGTCCAATCTGAGGACTATGGTTACCTGGTCCTCAGATCTCTGCAGGGTAAATCCAGACAGCTAGCTAGACTATCTGTCCAATCTGAGGACTGTGGTTACCTGGTCCTCAGATCTCTGCAGGGTAAATCCAGACAGCTAGCTAGACTATCTGTCCAATCTGAGGACTGTGGTTACCTGGTCCTCAGATCTCTGCAGGGTAAATCCAGGCAGCTAGCTAGACTATCTGTCCAATCTGAGGACTATGGTTACCTGGTCCTCAGATCTCTGCAGGGTAAATCCAGACAGCTAGCCAGACTATCTGTCCAATCTGAGGACTATGGTTACCTGGTCCTCAGATCTCTGCAGGGTAAATCCAGACAGCTAGCTAGACTATCTGTCCAATCTGAGTTTTCTGTTGACGACTAAAACTACTTCTGAACGTACACATGTTCCACCAAAACAACTTCCTTCCTGAGACTATTTAGCAGAGGCACCCAAGACCATTGTGATTGGTTTAAAGAAATGCCAATAAACCAGAACATGTTGTTCTCCCATCCCAGAATGCTGTGAGGACTCACCAGACTCTCCTACGCTGCGCTGTGAAGGAAGGTCTGGCTATGCGGGACTAACTAGACGTTGACTAGATGAATGCCGAGGAAGCAAGAGAGAGAGAGACGTTCGAACCAGTAGACATTCAAGGTCTGAAGGTTAAACACTTCTAATTTCCAGTTTAGGGAAAATTATGAATTAATGCCATGGTTTATCTAAGGGTGAGGTAAACTGATTATTCTTGGTTGGGTTTCTTTTCACACAGAGAGCAATTCAAGGGAAGTACACCTGGTAGTTGGGTCGGATCGAGGTTGGATCATGATCACGTTGTGGGTTTACAATCAAACCACTGGCCACCGGTCCAAACAAATCGCACAAAGGGGGAACACAGAACAGAGTCCCATTTAACTGGACTAAAAAGTGCAGTTATGAAAACTCCTAAATCAAGTGCCACTGGTAAGTGTACTTTCAGCTAGAATGCATGCAAGAGCGAGAAATGTAGAGCTGATTTTCTTGTCGCTGTCACTCTCCCAGTGGTTGCACACACTTGACTATGTATCTTCAAGGCATTCTGTTACTGCCTTGCCTGCTCTACCTGTAAATCACTTTGGTTTCAATGTGCTCTGCAAATTAAATGACTTGACTTGACTTGCACAGCCAGCTAACCAAGGTTTAGAGACATCTATCAGATAAATATCCATGTCAGACACAGACCCTGGGTCTGTGAAATAAATGGCACATAAGGAGGCATCCATCAGGCAAGGGTCCAGACTGTTGACCCTTTGGTACTTTTTTGTAGTGATGTAGTGGTGGACAAACTGCATTTTGTTTTTTGTCAACAATCATATTTTTGGGTCTCTGCTTCTTCTTGAGTGGATTTTTCAGGACATGACTTTTGAAAATTGTTGCAGAATTGCAGCTCTCAAAGGAAGTACTTATCCTTTGATTCTAAGGGACTGAAACCAAAATCTTAACTGCCATTTTACTGGCGTCATGCCACCCAGGAATAGCAGCTAAGACAAAAAACAGAAGACAGTTGATATCAGTGTGTTGGAGTCAATGATAGAAAAAAATGAATAAGCTAGAAAATATAAATGGCTAAGTTCTTAAATTACAGTCTTTCCAGTGACTATAGTTACAAGCACACACACACACACACACACACACACACACACAGGTTTGTTTTGACATGTAAAAGTCAAATACATTGTGACATTTCTATTTGTTGACAATTCACTGACATGGTGAAAATATAAGTTCCATTCTACTGTGTATAATATGTTTTAGGATAAAGCAGCCTGTCAACCAATGGTGTTTGTACAGCACAGCAGTTACACATAGTAGCTTCTGTTTCCCACAAACACTGGGGAATGTATCATAAGATCAAGCTGTTTGGTATGATAATCATGGATTCAGCATTTTGCCTAAATATATCATGCAAGCTCTATTGGAAGCATTGCATCATCGTGTGGCGTATTCCTGAGGCTCTGAGCTGTGTGTTGGAATCACATGACCCAAACAACTACCTGTGCCTTGCTGTGCTTAGTGGGAGGTAACAAGTTATTTTAAAACATCTTTGTGTGTCTGCAGGCCCTCATTCTACATCTACAAGAAGATTATAGAATAATATTAGATGCCAACAGTTCAAGTAGGTGTTTGAAAGATTTTCTCATCAGTGAGCTGTGATGACGAGTTTGCGGGGGTGGGCCAGTCAGGGAGGGCATGTATGTTCATGTTGTAAAGTGCATGTTTTGTATGTTGTTTCAAAAAAACTCATGAAAAGTGTTAATCATGAAAAAATAATATAACTAAACGTAATAAGTTATTAATAAATCTGGGTTGTTTTTCTAGTTTTTTTTCCCTCTCGGTCAAAAATGCCTTGAACGGGCTCTATAGTGCCCCCTTACATCTTTCTCTATAGAGCCCCCCGTACAGGTTTCTCTATAGCTCCCCCCCCCACAGGTTTCTCTATAGATCCCCCCCTACAGGTTTCTCTATAGATCCCCCTACAGGTTTCTCTATAGAGCCCTCCTACAGGTTTCTCTTTAGAGCCCCCCCTACAGGTTTCTCCATAGAGCCCCCCTACAGGTTTCTCTATAGAGCCCCCCCTACAGCTTCTATGTTTACTTGCGTCTGACCCTCCCTCGGTCATTCCTTCTCTGTTCCTCCCACAATGCTTTCCGAGGTTTCTGCTTCTTTTTTGCCTGCTCAGCCATGACGATAGCGTGAACAACTCCATTGCTACCTTGTTAACCGGTTCCTGACTGGGGGGTGTATGTGAGCAGTGCCGTGAAGCAGTTTGTTACATGCAGTATAACGCGCCAGTCAACTCACAGGCAAGTCCAAAAGTGACAAATCAGCATTTTAAGCAGTCAAAGGTATAATTACTTACAGAAACCAATGCAATAGTGCAATAGTCCACCTTCCCTTCCACTCGCTCTCTCTATCGCTTTAACGGTCCAGCTGGGCTCAGACGCCAGTGCTGTTGTGTTACACATCACGCCTCTTTTACTCCCAAACTGCCTGCATGCTATGAGAAATCATACACTGGGGCGGCATTATGCCGTCTTTGCTTGATTCTGTGTGAATAAACAAGGAGGGCATAATGGCAGACCTTAATTGTGGCACCAATGTGTGATCTCTGTGTGAAAGGGTCAGGTGTCATCTAAAACATCTTTCCCAATTCATTGTCTTTAGAGCAGCTCAAATACTAAATTAAATCATAAATTTAAGATTAGTACTCTGAAATTTGGATTTGGGAGAGAGTTGTTTACTGATATTTTTGGAATGCCTCAGACCATAGGAATAACTGTGTTAAAGCAGAGTGGACATTTGTGCCTTATGTTTCCCAGGAGTAACATTTTCAAATAAAACATCAGCACAAATTGTTGTTCACCTAAAGTACAAGTGTCTGTTGTGTTTAAGGCCACTGTTAAAGCTATAGTGCATATTTTTTGTCGCCCCCATGAGGAATACTAAGTAATGACAACAAAACAAGCCTTCCTTGATTATGCACTTCCCTCACCCCCCTCACCCCTCCTCCACGCAGTTGCTAATAGTTTATCCCGTCAAATTAAGGAGGACACATGATGGGTATTTCTCTTGTAATTCTTATGTCTTCTTCTTCTCCAAAGCTAAAACTTGCTGTATCAGTGGAGTATATGCACGCAAAAGTGGCTGGACGGCACCCTTTTGTGAACATAGTCATACAGAACTCCAGAGAGAGTTGTGTGAAACTGATGAGCTTAATTAGCTTTGTTTCAACTCATTTGGCAATGGCTTGAGTTCAACAAACGATCATTATTATAGAATAGTGGCACACTACAGCGTTAAGTATAAACTGTAACTTGACAACCAAAGGTCAATGTCTCATGTTACTGTATGCTGTTAATGTAAAACAGCCTCACCCTCGACAGATGTGCTTCATTTCTATCTAATTGAGCTCTGCCTCATTGTGATTGGTCCCTTGCTGTTTGTGAATGGGAAAACTGACTGGGAAATGTCATTCATGTGTTTGGCTCTGGCTCAGATTAAAGGTCCCATTATTGTCAAATGGCCTGCTGTTACTTTCCCCAGGCACATTGCTCTGTGGAGGTCACCATGTTAATAGATACAAAACTAGCCCATTACCATTTCAATGCATGCTGCGCGAGCACAAGCTTTAAAACACAGTCAAAGAGAGACAGAGTTTTTTCTTACCATATTTTGTTTTGGATTATTCATTATTCATGTTAATAAAACTGATCATGCTTACCATTGCTACAAGGACACAATATTTTAACCATTTCATGCAATTCAATGTGATTATGTCACTGGAGAGTCCCTCCACGTACTCATACATGAAAACATCCCAGTAAAATATGGGTTTTATTTAAAAATCAAGTTAAAAGTTGATGAATTTTTCCATCGACGCATCGTTGTTTACAAATCCCAAGGTAACATTTACTTAAAAGTAAAAAGGACATACATTGAAAACTAGAATGTGGCATCCATAAATGTTAACTCAACAACAAATGGCCTCATTTTGGACATGTTGGATTGAAACCTGAGCTGAACACAGAAGGGTAAACATTAAAATTGATGGTATTGATTGAATTACTGGATACGGCCTCAGGTGATGAAGAAAAGACAGTGAAGAGGAATTTCTTGGACTGCCAAGCAAAGGACTGAAGTTGATCTCTGGCAAAATGATTGGGACGTTATACGAGTTCCTTTCTTGTGATCTCACTTCTACACATTATTTCATGTGTTTAGGGCATTTTATTCCATCCCGGCCACATGAAACAGTGCAAACATCACTGTATATATATATATATATATATATATATATAAAATACATTTGTATTATGTCCTTTTATAAAACAAAAAGCTTCCTCACCACTATAGACATACATTCTCTATCGTACAATGGTTGCTGTTGCAGTTAGTCATGTACACTCCGTTACGGGGAACATTGGTCATCAATTACTGGGTAGTGTGTATGCCCTTTGGCAGAAATGGTAGATGGTAAACACATTTTTTTTTTCAATTGAACAGTTTACTAGCCCCCGTTATATGTGTCCATGTTGTAGCATTGATCCTGCATTGAGTTTGTGCCTGCAGCCTCTCCACGGCATCAGCAAGTCACTGTGTTGCATAATGGAAGGCAGGAGGCGGTTGGTGAGAATTCATTTATGTTTCTCCGCCAACCTCTTTTTGTAAGTAAACTGTTTTAAAATTAAATTTTTGCACAGCTAGAATTATTTGTATGTGAGTGATACTGTTGTGTCTCGTCAAGTATGTTAATGTTATTCTTGTTCATGTTCAGTGTTTCATGTTTGGTCCTTTGTGATCATGAGCACTTTATGCTAAGTTCAAGTCACTCATGACTAGTCTTGTTGTGCACTTCCTGTTTTATTTTGTACTCACCTTTTCCCTCTCGTTTCAGACCCTGACTTCCTTCCTTTGTGTGAATTTCCTGCCATTGTGATTGTCTCCCGCCACCCCCGATTGTTTCACCTGTTTTCCCCTACCTCTTGTATCCCCTTGTCTTGTTGCCAGTTGGTCTTGTTCGTCAAATGTCCCAGCCAGATTTTCATGCTATCAACTTTTGATAGCAGAAGTTATTACTAGTTATAACTATTGATCCTCCCCTACAGCTAGGAGACAGGATGTTACTCCTCGCTTTCAAAAGGTATTGTGTTATGTTTGGCAATGATATTCAATATAGGAGACATGACGGTGCACAACATTTTTAGTTATTTTTCAGGTTTTCGTTGGCTTGACAAATGACTATGAGTTATGATGGTTGGAACAGTGAAAGATGACGGAACATGGCTTTTCATAGTTTTATTTTGTTTCTGTAAACTTTAAATTTTCACCATACTAAAATTACTGTTTATTTACATGGAGGCTGGTTGATTACTCTTTAACAGAAAGGTTGACCACCTTAGAAATTCTTTCTATAATGTTGTCATAATAATAATCTGAGTCTGTCAGCCGCAAAACAAGCACTTTAGTGAAGCTGTACAGTTGTCCTATTAACTTCCATTGGAGCTTGTTTCTCCGCTGTTGACTGCAGCGATCTCGCCTAATACTGGACCGATGTCAAAGATTGTTGTTCCCATCAGTCACTTAGACACAGAAACGTAGGAACATAGGGTTGAAAAAAATGGTAGTTGCCCTTTAAATTCAGATTGAGGGTCATATAGTTTCTCAAATATGATTTTGTGTTTTAATGTGGAATAATAATATGTATTAACTATAGATATCCATTTCAAGTTAAACTTAAAAATCCCTAAGCTAGGGAGTCAAGTGTGTTCTTTCCACTGAGCAATAGCCGCATTATAAGTACAAATAGAATTCTTTTGGACTATTCTGTGGTTGGTTGCCTCAAATCAAACCTCATTAAATGGGCAAAACAAATGTATCATTGACATGGTTTGGCATGTGAGCCCCACTGCCAGCACTAGTGAAATCATCATATAAAAAAGAAGAATAACCCTGATCCTCGTCTCTCGCTGGGTGCCCAGACTATGATAAAGCTCTTTTCATAGAGCTTCATCTTCCCCTATGTGGTTTATTCCCATGTTTTGCAGGCAAGCAATGTTTCCTCTCCTGCTAATCTCTTCAAACATTTTCAGGCGAGCCAAATGCAGACTGGTTGGAGTGATCAAGCTAAATTGCCTAAGAGGCCATTAATAGTTTATAGGGCCGAGGCTGATGAAAGACAGGCAGGAGAAGAAGGAGAAGAAAGCTAATTAAATCAGTGTCGGGGGTCGCTGGTGTCTTGGGCTGGCATGGTGGGCCGTAAAGATTACCATTATCACTTTCATTACCCTGGCTGATTGTTTAGAGGTGGGGAGGGTTTGGGGATGGAGGGACACGTGGCACCAAATTGCTTCGCCATCCCCATTTACAAACCTCTGACAATTACCATTATCGTAAAGTTAGGGCACAGGGGGTGAGAAATTTGATTTCACAAACAATACTCGCCCACCCTCTGTTTATATAATGTTAATGGTGCTCTTGATTTCTAGATTTCTAAATACATTACTGCTGATATAAGACAACATGTCACTGTTTTGTTTTCTTTGTAAATTTAGAACCTGGCTGCACTGATGGACGATAACGCCCGGCTCATAGTCAGTGTGCCAGTCCATGCAAGGGGGATGGGATTATAGAAAGAAATTTTTTTATAGACCTGGCTTTATACATTTGCATCTCAGAACAGTAAAACAACTCTCCATACAACAGTTGCAAAGTGCATGATTTGTCTTTATTGGAGGGAAGAGGCCTAGTCCTAACCCTAATCACAAAAACCAACGTGAGACCAAAAATAGGTAGGAAGTGTTACCACTACCATTAAGTGTAAATGGAGTAAGAAGCATAATAATTCCATTTGTAACAAAGTGGGTTACAATTTAAGATAGCAGAAAATTTAAATAAAGGGTAAAGCATTAGTACTTGAATGCACTTAGTCACTTTCTACCACACATATTCAGTGCGTACCTCATTTTCTATTCTCAGCATTGACTGTTCCACATGTTTATATATATTTTATTTAGTGGAGAAGCAAAGGCTCCAGTCTCTGGAGACTGGCGTACAGATATAGACTCAGTCACTTCTTTCTATGTTACATAACCTTCTAACAATGCCATCCTGTATGTATAATTGAAAACAACAACTGTTATTAAAGTTTGAAAGGTGAAGGTTGGCCAATGTAGAAGCACATATGTTCTGCCATGCCTTTGAATCCCACTGCTCACCCGCTGTTTGTCCAGCAAGGTAATAACAGGATTGACATTGTTCCCATTGGAATCTGCTAGTTATTATTGGATGTCGGTCTGAACTGGGCCTGTAACTCTTTCATGCTTCTATGCTGGTCCACTCTTTCTTTCAGCTCCCGCCATAGAGGGGCTTCTGCCAGCCTGGGCACCTTAACACAGTGTGCTGCCACTGGGTTGGCTTTATATGTAACTATGCACTAATGAGCTAGTGGCTGATTGTGCTGTGGCACGCTTACTCATTACCTGCAATCACCATGGAGACAATTTCTGTGGAGGCTATGCCATGGTATTTGTATATGGAGCAGTATATATTTAGGGGAGTGATGCAGAGACAATGTTACATGCTACTGAAAAGTCAAAACAATCTGAGCCAGGACTACTAATGATGACGATGATGATGGCATTTTTGTCTGTTTCCTGTTTTTTCCACAGTAGTCTCGCTTTGCCAGACCATCCACATGCTGCAGAGAGGAGGAAGGTCTGCCTAGTCCACACAGCATTCATGGATGGCATTTCTTTACAAGAATTACAATTGTCTTGGGTGGTGCTGAACGCTGCAAAATAGTCACCAAAATAGTGTCGATCGTTGTTAAAAAAATGTGATCAAAATATTACAGCTTCACATCAACACATCAATTCAATGCTGTTGTTACGTGTTCCATGAAAGCAGATTTGTCATTAAAATGTTTTTTTTCTACACAAAGCCTTTTCACACTTGATGTTTCTTTTAACGGCATGAGTTCACAAAATGTAAAGTTGAATTACTAAAAACCCTTACCAGCACAAACAATCATTTTTAAAGCATAAACCGGCACAAACGTAGCACAAACAAATAGCAGTCTTTCTAATACTTTTTGGATGACACGGGGGGGGCTTTTTATTATTATATGGTATGTGTCTGTTTTGAGCATATTGTAAGGCATTAATATTATAAGTCTACTGAAAAACAACACTGTTACACATATTAGAGTATGACAGGAAGGGAGAGGAAAAATAAAAAATAAGATTTGGAATCCTATTTCATGTAATTAGTTACTGCCCAAAACCCATAGGTGTGTTTATCTCTCTTTCTCTCTGTGTATCTTTTACTTTCTTTCCTTCATGCAATAAGCAAGAACATATGAGAAAATTAGATTTAACGATTCACCAGTTGGTGTAACCGAGTCCACATCTCAGCTAATGACTGTCCATAAAATGGTTATAGAAATAGGATTATTGACTTTGGTCGCCTGCAGCGTATCCATGCAGTCTGATGCTGTTGTGTTCTTTACTCTGTGTAGTCGTATTTTCTGTTTCTGTCTTGGTCCAGCACCAAACTGGGAGAGGGGATAAAAGAAACAGCCAGCCTGATGGGTCCAAGCCCACTTTATATAAATCATGCTGTTAAGGATTCTTTAGTAAGTGTTTGTAATATGACATTTGTTTTGTTGTCTTAAAATGCTTGCACTGCTGTGTTTTGGGGTTGAATTAACTGGTTAACAGATACAGCAAGTGGTGAAGACCCACTTTTTACTGTTCGAGGAATGCTAAACATTAGGAATTGATCAGAAAATTGTGAATTTTCCGTTCTAGAAAAAGACAAAAACCTGGCAGTTGGCTGTAAGCCATTTGAAGTGTTGTATTTTAAATCGCTGATTTCTTTACACTTTATTAATGCTTTTTTAAGGGACGATTGGGTTTGGTGCCAGTGGAGGGTTATAAGGTGACAAATAAATCCTAAAACTTTGACGCCATGCACATTTACCTGACATGTTCAGGTAACTGAAACGCACTGACCTCATTCAATCTAAAAACACAGTAAACAATTAAAATCTCCAAAAATAACCTTATTGAAGGAGCTGATGGAATTAATGTTGCTTAGTCTTGCATTGCCAGACCTTCCTCCACAGCGTTATCTTTAAACCAATCACAATCATCTTGGGCGGAGCTAAGCACCGGACGGAGCCACGGTGCCTCTGCTAAATAGTCTCCGGAAGGAACTTGTTTTGGTGGAAGATGTGTACGTTCAGAAGTAGTTTTAGTCGTCAACAGAAAACTCTGATTGGACAGATAGTCTAGCTAGCTGTCTGGATTTACCCTGCAGAGATCTGAGGACCAGGTAACCATAGTCCTCAGATTGGACAGATAGTCTAGCTAGCTGTCTGGATTTACCCTGCAGAGATCTGAGGACCAGGTAACCATAGTCCTCAGATTGGACAGATAGTCTAGCTAGCTGTCTGGATTTACCCTGCAGAGATCTGAGGACCAGGTAACCATAGTCCTCAGATTGGACAGATAGTCTAGCTAGCTGTCTGGATTCACCCTGCAGAGATCTGAGGACCAGGTAACCACAGACCTCAGAAATCCACCAGAGGTTCTAACGCCAACACAAAGACAGAGGAAGGGGACCGGCATCCTGCAGGAATTTCCGGCGTAGATTGAGGAATCCCAGAAGTTAAACCTCTTCCTCTATTAAAAAATGATCCAAATCATTGTAAATGTATACAGCTTAAAAGCTCAATATGCTATTTCAGCCTGTAATAAATGGCATAATGAAACATCTTTATTTTTTCAGATATCATCATATAATTGAAACCTGCAGAGCAAATGCACTAATCAAGCACAGACACTCCTCTCATAAATAATAAGCTTTACAGTATCTATGACTCAAATGCTTTCATGAAGTTAATAGAAATTGAATGCTGCATCAATTTAAAGTCCTAAATTATGAAAAAATTAAGTCATCTATTGATTATGAAGAGAGATTTGCGCTAGCTTCTGGAATTTCTAGGGTCATAACTAATAAATAAGGATATAACATTTTGTTGCCGTTTAAAGCCACTATACAATCCTTAAAGTGGAGAGGTTATGAAATGCCATAACGTATGAATTATGTGATATATTTCTTTTTGAATCTATTTGCAAAAACTTGTTTTTGTTTAGCAGAATTGCCATAGACTTTTGCAACATTTTACAGTAATGGAAACATGACTAGTTTGCTGTGTGTGAGATTTGGCCGTGCTTTGGTGAGTTTGTGGATCAGGTTTTTATGAGCCCGGCCATCAGCCCCATCTCCCACTGCTGCAATGTTTCTGGTAGCGCTGAACTGTTCTGCTGCCAGGCTCCGTAATGGAAAAACAGAGGGCCCAGGCCCTGGGATGTCCAAATACCGTGTGTGTGTGTGTGTGTGTGTTTGTGTGTTTGTGTGTATGTGTGTGTGTGTGTGTCAGCAAATGCAAGTAGCGAGGGAGTTTATTTTTGTGTGTGCATGTGTCAGCATGTCTGGGTGTGTGTATTCACATACTGTAAAGGTCTGCAACAGTGGAATATGTCTTTTTGTGTGTGTAGAGCAGGGGGAGTAGTTTGTGTATGTGCACAGAGAATGTGAGAGTGGGTTGTATACATGTGCATGGATGTGTTTATCGGTTTTTGTGTGTATATGTAACACAGTAACACAGTAACACAGCACAAATAAATTAGTTTACCTGCATGTGTGTCACATATATACACATAGGGAGACAGAATATATCCATGACTGCGTGTGTGTGTACGTGCATACTCCAACAACTGTGCATGCCCGGCTGTCGGAGTGCTTTCTGCATGTGTGCCTTCCTGCATCTGTTTGTGCATTCACAAAGCGAAGGGAAATGGGTAACATGGGACGGGTGGAGGGGGGCATTTGGGATTGGGGTTGGAGGTTTTGAGGCGTTACAGCTTTCCAACATCTGCAGGTCCACTCCCACATTCAGAGAATTCCTTGAGAAATGTACACGATTTGTCAGAGTCGATCGGTGGAATGCTGGCAGGCCTTCCTGACTGTGACTTTGATATTGTGTGTATTTTGTTCCCACTGATACACTGTGCAGAGGAAATGAGTTTTGGTTGCAGAGAGACAGGAGCGACAGAGAGAGGGGGAAGGTTGGGATGGTTTTCATTTAGCTCTCTTTATGAGTCAGGACAAAGCTGGCCGGGTCAGAGAGGAGCTGCGTGCGAGGAGAGGAGGGAGGTAACTTGTCTGGTTGATGTATGACAAATGCGTGAAGAAAACGCAGGCAGAGGGGAATTGGAGTCCTCCCTTCTCTGTGAGACGGGAATGACTTCTTTTTTTTCTCCCTCCAGGCAATGAGGTTATGTATTTGGACAGGTCTGAATGAATAGTAATGTTGTTAGCTAGAATGGAGTGCTGAGATGGATGGAGCATGTGCTGCCTTTTCATTATGACCACTGTAGAAGGATCGGCTGTCCCCGTCAGACTTTAGGGGGCATTATCTGGTCTAAATGGAAAATAAATGGCAAATAAATTCTGCATCTTGTAGTTTAGATGTGTCACTTGCAATATGGGAACATGTAGCCACACATACATGTAGTACATGCATCATCTGGTAACATGTTCTGTCATGCAAATTAAACAGACACAAACACATTAATCTACATATATGCACACATATGAATACACATATGAACTAATGAATGCCACTCACAATATGATGGAAGACAGATTTTTAAATGTGCAGATGACTCTGTCATTGTGTCTCTTCCTAATGAAAGTGAGATTGACCATGGACCAATAGTGAAGGATTATAATGATCGGTGTAAGTGCTCCTTTTTAAACATAAATGTCTCCAAGACTAAAGAATTAATTATTGATTTTAGTGCCCCCCTCTTCCCCCCACGATCATTGATGGTCAACCTGTTGAGACAGTACAACAATTTAAGTACCATGGCACAATAATTGATAGTAAGCTATGTTTTGAACCACAGACTGATGCTGTCTGTGCCAAAGCATATGTACTTTTATCAAAAACTGAAGATTTTTAATACTGAGCCCACTTTTATGAGTATCAGTTGTTTTATTTGCAAAAAATGACTAGAGAGTATCGTCAGGACATGTAGCAAGACGCAGACATCAACTTCCTTACTCTCTCTCACATCTACTCCAACAGTTGACCCTAGCCCCCCTTTTCATGCCAGTTTAAGCTACATCCCTCAGGCTGCAGGTGTTATGGTTGGGGTCCGGCTGGCCCTGAGTATTTGTTTGTTCTGAGTTTTCTATCGGCCTGCCCTGTTTTTTTCTCTGCTGTTTTCTTTTGTCTCTCACTCCCCCTCCTGCTGAAGCCAGCTGACAATGCACACCTGAGTTCCATCCACAGTCACATGCTCCCGCCGCCCACACCTGCCTGCTATCTCCAATCAACAACAACATCAACCCCGGCTCTCTATCCACTCTTCGCCTAACTCAAAAACCAAATTCTGACAAGAACAGGACTACAGTAACTTTTTTCTAGTACTTGCAAACTGTTGATTGGAATCAAAAAGAACAGTCCCTAAAAAGAACAGTGAATGTACAGGAATATGCCTCACATCCTTTACAGTAACATAGTCATTGTTTGGGAAAGCATGTCTGTTAAATTGAAAGGATAAAGTTGGAAATATTTCCTATCAGTCTTATTTTCAACAAACCCCAACAAGCAAAACCAACAATTATTGATCCTACTAACAACTTAACCTAACCTAGCTCTGGGGAGCATATTCCCCGGAGTCGACCAGCATGATTAGGGTGGCACCTAAATCATGGTTGCAGCTATCCCAGTGATCCTGCTCCGCGCCCTGCTATGCCCTGTTACACCATGCTGTGCTCTGCAGTGCCCTGCTACGTCATGCTGTGCCTACTACTATTTCTAGTCATAGTTCCATTATCTTCATTGTGACTACTATTCCCATTGTTCATCACACCCCCAACCGGCCCGTCAGACTCCGTCTACAAAGAGCCTGGGTCTGGCCCAGGTTTCTTTCTAAAAGAAGTTTTTCCTTGCCACTGTCACACTAATTATTTGCTCTTGGGGGAATTACTAGAACAGTTGGATCTTTGTAAATTAAAGAGCGGTCTAGACCAGCTCTATCTGTAAATTAAAGAGTGGTCTAGACCTGCTCTATCTGTAGATTATAGAGTGGTCTAGACCTGCTCTATCTGTAGATTATAGAGCGGTCTAGACCTGCTCTATCTATAAATTATAGAGCGGTCTAGACCTGCTCTATCTGTAAATTATAGATAGAATAACATATAACAAATAGCATACTCATCTTTAAAAGGTGCCCTGCCACAGAAAAACGTTTTTACTTTAATGTTTTTAATATGTTCGGTCCGTGTGTGTGTGTGTGTGTGTGTGTGTGTGTGTGTGTGTGTGTGTGTGTGTGTGAGTGAGTGTGTGTGTGTGTGTGTGCGTGTGTGTGTGTGTGTGTGTGAGTTATGTGATGAATGTGAAGATGAACTGTTACCTCCTCTGTCAGCTCTAGTCATTGAAAAGAAATAGGAGAAATCAGGCCAATCACAACAGCTGGTCAGTCTGACGTCATGCTGCCTGAGCTCATTACTATTCATGAGCTGGGTAAAGACGCTCATTGGCTAGCTGTTAGCCAATCAGAGTTAAGCAGCTTAGCTGGTTGAATATTAATGAGAACTGGCCTAAATGGAGCTGAGTCTTCCTGCAGGCTTTCTATACCACGCTGGAATGGCTTGAAAAAAGGTAACCACGGTAACCAAGTTACAGAGTTCATGGTAGAACTTTACACGTTCATGAAATACATGTGGCAGGGTACCTTTTAAAATAATCATTGGTCCTTGGTGGACTATGGGCCCTATTTAATGGGCCCTAACGGTCTAAGCACACAACGTGAAGCGCCATGTGCAGGTGCGTTTAGGGCATGTAAGAATCCACTTTTCCTAGTTTAAGGGTCTGTGAGCATGGTTCACTCAGTTTGTACTTGAAGTTAGTTTGTACTTAGTGTGCTGGAAACAAACCAATCAGAGTCATCGCCACTTCCCAAGCACATTTGGACCTTGGAGCATTGTTATTATGATGGAGGATTTGCTAAGCAGGAAGGAGAGGTGTGCAGGAGAAGAAAGTGATCTGCTTATGTGTGAAGTGAAAGACAACTGCATCAGTCTTGAACTTGTAAATACACTTCGTTGGGCTTTATGCGGCGCCAGGTGCTAGATATGGCCCAAAGCTCTTTGAGACAGTAAGTTTAACGTCAGCAATTTGTCTTATGTCCAGTGCAATATATAAATATGTAAATATATAAAAATAGCTCTCTCTCTGACCATGAGTCAGTCAAAACAATGACGGCCAAACGCTCATAATCAAACAAGCTGCTGATTGGCTCTGAGCCACAATGAGCCAATCAGCAGTTGGCTGAGTCACACTGTGATGCAATACAGTGTTTTTATAAAGGAATTGTTCTAGATACCTGCCTTGTCACTGTATTTTTATTGGTTTTAGTCAAGACTCTGATTTCTGATTTTTGGTTGGGGAATATATATGAACCAGGTAAAAATAAACCAATAAGCTAATTTTTAACAAATGTTTGCTGTGCTCTCATATAATTCTGAACTTTTTTACTGAACTATTTCATTCTGGAT
The DNA here is from genome assembly GCA_013375575.1 of Percina caprodes. Taxonomy (NCBI): domain Eukaryota; kingdom Metazoa; phylum Chordata; class Actinopteri; order Perciformes; family Percidae; genus Percina; species Percina caprodes. The sequence goes on along the minus strand of JABXJD010000283.1, from coordinate 592,413 downwards.
GAATCCATACCATAATGTAAACATGCATACGTTAACATTTGTTGGAATACAGAGCAATGTTATGTTAAATTGATCATCTGTCAAGTAATAATACATGTTGGAATATAATCTCAACCAGGCTATGAGCTAATAGCTGGAAAAATATTAAAGATAAATCCATGAAAATAAAGAACCAGATAAGGTAAACACAACCAATGAAATGTTATCAGGAAACAAATTACCTCCTAAAAATATTGATCAGCTGTTATTCATTAATGGTGGCGGAAATTCAATTAGCAGCCCTAATTCATACCACACAGGGTTGGAGGAGGTCTGCGGCCTGTTTATTTACAGCCGATGAAGTGCTATATGATCTGTTTCAACGGCCATTACGTTCCTCCCTAAGAAAAGTCCTCCTCGACCCCCACTATTGGCCCCTGACCCTTGACCTCCAATGAAAGGGCTGGCCAACATCTGGTGGAAGGCACTGTGGTGCAGTCACTGCTCTGGAGGAGGGAGGGAGGGAGGGTGGTGGGTGGTGCTGTTCCACATAATTCACACCCCAACAGACGAGGATCAGCTTTGAAGCTGGCATTTCAAACAGTCGCCGCTGTTTGGCCTCGTCGGGGCTCAGCAGGTCGGGACGGTCAGAAACTGTTTGAATATCATAGCTGTATTTTGACTTTTAAGGCACAGTGAGAGAAACTGTTTAAAGGGCATTTTATGTTACGTTTGGTCTTAAAAGTTACACAATGAAAATTGTATTTGGGGGCGACCTCTAGCCCCCCCCCAGTAGCACGTGCGCCCCATTTGGGCTGAGTCCTTACCATCGGCCCGGGTTTGAATCCGACCTGTGGCCCTTTGCTGCATGTCATCCCCTCTCTTTCTCTCCCCCTTTCCTGTCTATCCACTGTCGCTGTCGAATAAAGGGAAAAGCCCAAAAAAAATCTTTAAATGAAAATTGTATTTGAATATGAAAACAAAAAAAGTTAGACAAATTGCTCAGTACACAAAAGACCGAAAGATAGCTGCTTGAGATACTTTCACCTGAAGACAGAATTAACTAAAACCAACAAGTAAAGCACAAAGAAAAAAATTTAATGAAAAAGTTGGAATTCGTGTGTAGACAGCATATACAATGTATCTTGACACTGTAAATGGTGCAGACAGTGCTGGCCGCATGTTTTTGGATGAAAAATACTGAAGGAATTAATTAATAGATAATCTAAATAATGGAAATTGACCCCAAATCAAAGGACTTTTCAATGACTGTCAACGGCCTTTTGGGAGCTAATCATTGACACGACTCTGTGATGGACAAGGACAGATATCTGGCTCTATTTTAACAATCCTAGTGCACGGCGTGTCCAAATCCACTTTTTCTAGTTTGACGTGTGTTCTGGGCATAATATGCAATCCACCAATCAGAGGTCCTCTCCCATTCCCTTTAACAGCCAGGTGCATTTGGACCTTGGAGCATTGCTGTTAGGATGGAGGATCTGCCGAGGAGGAAGGACAGATGTTCAGGAGAAGAAACTGTGTCCCTGTGTGTGTGTGTAACAAGCACAGTGTGTGTGACCCTGTGTGTGTAACAAGCATGGTGTGTGTCCCTGTGTGTGTAACAAGCATAGTGTGCACGCTGTGCACAAGCCTAGGGGGATTTTACAAATGTGCTGTGGAAATAGCAATGAAATTTTGCGTGATTGACTTTAGACCAGTTTTTTGTTGGTCAATGATGGGATGACTTTTCATTGTCTAAAGATAGAAATACTCCCAGAATCCACCTGAACACACCGCACTGTAAGACCAGCACGCCCATGGGTGCATAGGTGCATTTGCTATTCAACTGGACGGCACTGGACGTGAAATTAACAACAGCCTCTGTCTTAAACTAGCAAAGACACTTGCGTCGGGCTTTCCCAGCGCCGGGTGCGAGATAAGGCCCTTAGTCTGATGACAGCGCTATCAGAAAACCTTGAGTACATTCAGGGTTGGGTATTGTTTGAATAGTTTTTACCTGAGATTCAGTCCAATACGAAACTACGCCTTTTTTAATGGAAACCAATGACGGGTCTTTTTTTCTTTTAAATAAGTTCTCAAGTGCTAAATGTTGTCTCAATGAGATTACCTGTATAAATAAAGGTTAAATAAAAAGAATTTGAGTAGATATTTAATGCCAGCTTTTGGTACTCAACACTTTTCAATACTAAGAGTTATGTACATATTGTTGTCTACACCAAGAAAGTGTTTGGCTTTGTGCCCAGTAATTGCTCTACAAGTCATCCACTTCTTTTCAAATCCATTCAAAACCATGTTTTACTTCTCTCACACTGGCAAACGTCCCCAACATGATTAAGGCCAGTGGAGGCCCTGGTATGAATTTAGCAGGCCAGACGACTTAAAGGTTAAGAGTGGCTTTCCCCATATCTGAGGTCACAAGTTCAAACTCTTGCAACTGCCAATCTGTCCATTTCCAGGCATGAAGTTTCTTTGAGCGAGACACAGAGCTCTTCCCAGAGGGTCTCCTTGGATTAGACTGTCAGCTAAATGTAAATTTCTGTATCTTGTTAGCAGACAGCTTGGTGTGGCATTCATCTCTACCAGCTCCTCAGCTGAGGCCCATTTTATTGACGATGCTTCCCTTTTACTAAATTCCCTGCGCCGGCATCTGCAGAAGCCAGTTACTCCGAACGACAAGTCCCATCTGTGTATCCCTCACTGAGGATGTGACCACACAAACAAGGGCAGCAGTACAGTTGCTTTGGAAGGCACCATCTATTTCCCATATTCGCTCTCAAAAGCAAAACTGCAAGGAAAATTGTCTTTTCCTTCGCAATATCATCCAACACAAGCACATGGCGGGTATAAAATCAGAGTGTGCTACCCGTTCAGACGTTCAGATTTCCAACTAAAAAATGTTTCTACTCTCTGCTACTAACGCTCCCACAGGGCCACACAGCTGTCGCTGCTGCACTGGCTACACGTTTCTCTGTTCACAACACAGCGCTTAAAGATCCATGGCATGGTGCTCTTTGGATGCTTTTATATAGACCTTAGTGGTCCCCTAATACTGTATCTGAAGTCTATTTTATATAGGCTTTAGTGGTCCCCTAATACTGTATCGGAAGTCTCTTTCATATAGACCTTAGTGGTCCCCTAATACTGTATCTGAAGTCTCTTTTATATAGACCTTAGTGGTCCCCTAATACTGTATCTGAAGTCTCTTTTATATAGGCCTTAGTGGTCCCCTAATACTGTATCTGAAGTCTTTTTATATAGACCTTAGTAGTCCCCTAATACTGTATCTGAAGTCTCTTTTATACAGACCTTAGTAGTCCCCTAATACTGTATCTGAAGTCTCTTTTATATAGACCTTAGTGGTCTTTTGAAAGTATTACAAGCAAAACCTACCTTGCTACATACACGCTCACCTGACCCACTTCTGAAAAAAGACAGCGAAACCAGAGAGGTAGAAGCTTATGGGAGGGGGGAAATAGACACCAAGGTCTTTGTCTGGTTGTAGCTTCTCAAAGCAGACCTGATTATGTTATCTGTTGTTATGTTGAAATGACTTGGCTGGTAAATAACGCATGGCACAGAGCCTCACTACACCCTGACGCAATGCTTAGCGCTACATAAATGTCATTTAAGGCTTTAAATCTTTTGTTAATACATGTCTGGACATGAACCTGCTGAATGTTTTGCTACTCCCTGTTGCTAACAGAGGGTTTTAACAAGGGTTGGAGTTCTACATCTGAATCCAATATCAGATTTGCTTACTCCATGTTAATCCTTTTTAATCCCTCATCAAATCTCTTAGTTAGGCTTGGCCTTGTAAGAAATATGCACACAATATAAGAATTCACGAAGCTGAGATTGTACCAAATAGGTAATGTGCTTTAATTTTGTTATCCATCAGCCGCATCGATTTTTATAATTGTTTGGAACATTTTAACACTTTAATAGACAGGACAGCTGTAGACAGGAAATGGGGGAGAGAAAGGGGGAAGACATGCAAAAAAACTCTGAAAGAAAGAACCCTGAGGTGCTGCGTTGAGGACTGGGCCTCTGCGTATGGGTGCCTGCTTTACCAGGTGAGCTACCCAGGCACCCATCAATACAGGCTTTCTAATATGTTCTTCAACAAGAGTGCTTTGGTTGTTATGTTGTTCTGATGCTACTAACCCTAACTCCTGCACCAAAGAGCATCTTGTTAGACTTTTTTCAACGACCACCAAAAAGAAGCGCTCCTTTTCTCGGTCTTTCAACAATGTTAACGTGTATATGTTCGCCAGACTTTGTTTTCCACATCCACTAGCTTTCATTTAGCATGCTAGCATGCTACTATTGCTCATTAGCACTAAGCACACAAAGGACATGGACAATTGTGTAATATGTTAGTTTGTTTTGATGTAAAAGTTCCCATGGCATGAAAATATCACTTTATGAGGTTTTTAAACATTACTATGCGTTCCCCCAGCCTGTTTATGCCCCCCCCAGTAGCTATAAATGGTGATAGGTGTGAACCGAGCCCTGGGTATTCTGCTTTGCCTTTGAGAAAATGAAAGCTCAGATGGGCCGATCTGGAATCTTGCTCCTTATGAGGTCATAAGGGGCAAGGTTACCTCCCCTTTCTCTGATTTGCCCGCCCAGAGAATTTGGCCCCTCCATGAGAGAGAGACCTCATGGCACACCCCCCCATGTTTTAATGTTATACAGCAATGAATTCTGGGAGAAAATCATAATATTACAGCACTATCTGCGATGGTTCCGGACTGTAAATTCGAACAATACAGTATGAAATTGTATGTCTATTTACAGTGAAATACCGTACTGTTCTCACTGAGGTGTAGCAACTCCAACTAAACAGTGAGCTAAAGTCTCTCTATTCATGAAAATAAAGAAATCCTGAATTCTTTATATGCAGATTTATTTTCTTCACATTGTGCTGAATCCATACATATGAGATGAGTGATGAGAAACTAGAAAACAAACAGCAAAAAACTGTAATTAGCTAAGCCCACATTCTCATGAACATTACATGTACTGCATGAAGCATAGCATTTCTAACGTGATGTCCTACTTCCTGTTTAGCTCAGTAAACAAACATCAAAATAAGAGTCTGCATGAAACTACTTCCTTTTTAGCTCAGTAAACAACCATCAAAATAAGAGTCTTTATGAAACTGAAAGTATATCAAATGTAATGCATACAAATAAAAAAGGCCAGAACAACCGAAACATTTAAAAACTGTAAGCTTACTGTAAATGAACAGTAGTTTTGTGGTGAAGCTGCTGCCCATATCTTACTGTCAATTTACAGTGAAATGTTTGACAGTGTACTGTTCAGAATACCATGCTACCCTCCTACACCGATGACTGTATGGTTTACGTATGTAATTAAAAGGGTTATGGGACTTGAGAGGTAATGATTTGGATCCGGCTCAGTTCTGATTGAATAAACCAAAAGATAGAGGAAAAGAGAGGGCTGTTGGGCCAAAAACAACATAACATTTCCAGGCTTACAGTGGCCCCGGTAATAAAAACACTTCATATCCATCACATAGTCAAATTACAGGACTAATGTCCCAGACCCACGCAGTAGCAATCCTTCATGCTTTGCTGCTTGATATTTCTTTTGAAGATCAGTTACCAGTCAGCTCCAGGTCAGTCCAGATCTGTAGTATCGTTTGTGTCTTTGACTTTTATCACAGCTGACCTCCTGTTATAGTTAACCTCATTCCCTCAAGTACATGTTCTACTCTCTCCTCCTGACCTTTACGTTCTGCTCTGTGCAACTGAGACTGAAACACATTTAAAGCGGTAAACTGCAGTATGCAATCTTTTTCATATATTCTGCAACCTAAACGCTGGTCAGCCCTTCATATGTGATCAAAGGTCATATTTAATGTTGGACAACTATACTAACATCATGTCAGGGTATTGTATTGACTACTGAAAAAAATATTGGATTGATTAATTGATGCACATCATATTTATTTATCATGTAAAAATAGCACACATTTGCTTGTTCCAACATCACAAATAATATGTATTGCTTTTCCCTCTGTTTTATATCATGTCATATATTTATATCTTTTTGTTTTATCAGTCAGATGAGATGTTCATCGCGGATGCTGGGACATTGGGAGGGGCATCTTTCACTATTTTCTGACATTTTATAGATTGGATATACATCTAAATACATATGAATTGATAACAAATGTAACCTATACATTAAATTAATTTGGCGAATGTCATGTATATTATTTCCCATGTACACATACACATCAGTATCTCAGATAAAATACAATTAAAGATAAGATATCTAGGAAAAAGGCAATCTTGCAATATTAAAGGTCCCATGGTATGAAAATGTCACTTTATGAGTTTTTTTTTATTATTATGAGTTCCCCAGCCTGCCTATGGCCCCCCAGTGGCTACAAATGGAGATGGGTGTAAACCGAGATACAGTATTAGGGACCACTAAGGTCTATATAAAAGATACTTCAGATACAGTATTAGGGACCACTAAGGCCTATATAAAAGAGACTTCAGATACAGTATTAGGGACCACTAAGGTCTGTATAAAAGAGCCTTCAGATACAGCATTAGGGACCACTAAGGCCTATATAAAAGAGACTTCAGATACAGTATTAGGGGACCACTAAGGTCTATATAAAGAGACTTCAGATACAGTATTAGGGGACCACTAAGGTCTATTTAAAAGAGACTTCAGATACAGTATTAGGGACCACTAAGGTCTATTTAAAAGAGACTTCAGATACAGTATTAGGGACCACTAAGGTCTATATAAAAGAGACTTCAGATATAATTGGTGGTGAAGTCACTGTGTTTCGGACAGAGCTGCTTTTCCTTCTCATCATTGTCTCTATAAGTCCACAGTTATTTTTCCATCTATTGCAAATCAACTGGGCATTTAAAAAAAATGCATTATGTTTCATGCCTGAGGGATTTCTCATGCAGATAATAATGTTGAGTGTTGGGTCATAACGATATTCAAAATACCGTAGATGTGAAAAGTGATATTTATTCTTGAGGGCTTGGCACTGAGACGGACTGACAGCTTACGCAGAGACAGTGAGATGGAACTGAGCTGATCCTCGGCTGTGAGTCAGTCAGTCAGGCAGACGGGGACACAGATCACACCGTGAGTGACACCTGAGCCGGTGCACATCTGGTTTCAGGAGAAAACTCCTTCCCAGGCTACACATGGTTTTCATCGGGGCTAAATGCTACAAGGTCGACTCTTGCCTGTAAGGAGAAAACCTGAGGCAACAACCCACCCCCCACCTTGCATCTGGAGACCTGCTGGACGCCTCCCCAGCAGGCTCCACATGACCTACTTTCTGCCCTGATAGTTTTTCTCCCTTTTCATTGTCTGTTCAGTGGATGACTTGGCTCACCCTACGTTGCTGTAATGACAAGTACAGGCAACATGCTGTAATGTTTTCAATTTGACTTTGAGGTAATTATGCAACTGCAGACCTACACCAGGAGCCATGTGCCTTTCAGCACAACGCTATGCAGCATCAGTGTGAGCGCACAGCATTGCTGTCCACCAATAACTTAAAGCTTTGAAAAGCAGATCTTGAGAGACAACAGTATTACTCTGAAACTCTTGCCATATTAAAAAATGGTTAAGTTGGTTAAGTAAAGCTAGTTAGTTAGGGTTAGACTAAAGGATTTGGTTAAAGGATGACACAGGGCATGAAAACACTTCACAATGGTAATTTAAAAAAAATCTAAATTCAACAATCTGCCATAGATGTGCTACATTGTGTGATAACTTTCAGTCTATGTATATTTGAAGTGAAAGGTAGGCCTAATATAGTTTCAATTATTCCCTGCTGAAAACAATATTTTAAAGAATATTTAATTTGGGGAAATAGGCCTTTTTGCTTTCTGTGGAAAAATTAACAGAGACCCTCAATCAAGTTTATTCCTGTATGTTGGTGGTCTGGACCCCTTACAAAATGTTACTATTAGTTATATTTATTATTACTGTTATATTTAGGCGACACGACTACTTGGTTAGGTTTAGTTAAAGGTCAGGGTTTAAAATACTAATGAGAAAAAGAGTATTTTGGGTTTTTCCTATGTTTTTGTGTGTAAGTGAGAGTGATATGAACAGCAATCTTTGATTTTGGTCCAGTATTAAGAGTCAGCGCTGTACCCAGCAGCCACAGACTGGGCTGTAATGTTACCCTATGGGGCAAATGTGCATCATTAATTTGGTCCAATAAAAATGCTCGTTCTGCTACTGACAGGCTCAGATTATTATTGTTATTATTATATTGTACTCCAATTACACATTCAATTTAATTTTAACGTCACTTACACTGCAATATTACACTGTTTTCTTGTATCATGGCCGCACTTTAAAATACACTTTAAAATATACTTAAAATGCCTTTATTTGACGCCATTCTGCTTACTTTCTGTCTACCTTATAATTATTGTTTATTGTTTTTGCCTGTATTTCTTGTGTGTTTACTTGTTTGTGTGTTTTTTTGCTGTATAGAAGATAATGCTGATGCTGTAATAAAGAAATTTCCCCGTTGTGGGATAAATAAAGTATAATCTAATCTAATCTAATCTAATCTAATCTAATCTTGTCTGATTGACAACATACAGAGATAGGCCTTCTTTTTAGTGAGCAGATTTAAAGATAGATCTTTAAAAACCAGAAACAGCTCTGAAGTTGCTAGCGCTAAACCCACCAGACTCCATTTCAAAAAACAATACTTTTAGCATGTATAGAGCCAACATATTTACACATGTAAATCAGTAACCTATATGTTTATTTCAACCAAAACTAGAGTTGTGATGGTTGGAAAAGTTGAAAAAATGACCCCTAACTGGTCTTCATGGTTTTATTTTGTTTTGTCAACTTCAAATGAATTACTGTTTATTTAGAGTCTGGTGGATTTATCAAACGCAATATTGTGGATGTTTTTATGTTTAAAAAAGGATCTTACTCTCTTTAGAAATCTTTTCCATAATGTTGCCAGACACTTCTGGTCAGATGTACTAATGCTTTTGCGCCCATTTCAGCCATATTTCTTTCACAATGTGCATGAGAAATCATGGTGAGGTATGAACAAACAAGCCGCACTGAGGTACAACAGCAGGCTGCCGGCGGCGAGGACTGAAAATGGCAAATTGTGCTTTTCCATGTCATGCAAATGCATTCATGGGAGGGTGAAGGGGAAAGTGGAAGTTTACCATAAAGAGATGGGAGGGGAAGCGTAAAGTGTGCCTAACTATGTATTCCGCGGTATGTACAAAAACACCAGTGAAAGCCGTGCAACTTCTAGTTTTTCTGGGTCAAAATTTTGTTGTTCTTTTCCGACACTTTCCCCAACGTTTTCGTCCATTTTTTTTCCAAGTTTGTGTCCAATGTTTTTTTTTCTTCATTTTGTGTGTGTGTGTGGGGGGGGGGCTGCTATTTCTAATGTTTTTGTCAAACTTTTCCTACCTATTCGAAGCTTTTCCAGGCATTTGTCACTTTTTCAATATTCTTTTATAATTTTTTTTCTCCAAATGTTATACAATTAAATAAAACACCCAAATTCAACGAAAGTAGTGAACTGACTTGCTTGCTTATTTTTTTTCAATTTCAATTTGGTTGAAAGAAACCCAAATTTCTGACATAAAAATGGGTCAAAATTGCCCCGAGGACATCAGGAGGGTAAATGCCTACGGACTGTGTAGGAGGAAAAATGTTGAACTTGCCCTTTAGGAAGGAAGCAATATCCCTTTAAGAGAAGCAGAAGAGCATTGTGGGTGTACAAAGAGATAGAAACATTCTTGTATTGAAACGTGGTTATTTCTTCTATTAAACGTTGCAACATGGACGTGTTCCTGGCAGTTCAACATGTGCATTTGGACAAGAGCACTCTTAGTTTGACTTGATAGTAATCCATCATAGATTAAAAAATGCTCTGCACTGCCAAAATAAAATAGGAACATTGCTTTCAGGTGCTCAGGTCCTGCTTTCTTTCACAACATAAACCAACAAAACCATGAAAATCCTTCCTCTAAACGTCCATGTTGACTGCATTGTTCTGATGGATAAACGAGCGATTAGTCTGAGAAATGTGCGAGAGCTGAAAACGTTTCTCTCCTCGAAAGACAAAAAAGACAAAATGTTGCTGAGCTGCGAGAAAATCAACCTCTCTCTTTAACAGCTCCCAAGATCTATGAGCAATTTGTCCCCCCTTAGCTTCTTAAAAAAACTGTCTGTTTCTCTTAACTTGACACTGCATACAATAACAGTTAATGTATGAGTTCTATTTGTCATGAGTTGAGCTGGTGTGGTTCTTCCGAGCCGCTCTAACAGATCTATGGCTGAGGACTGCACATAGCATCGGAATCGCAGCGCCGCCTAATGCAGCTGACAGTGATTAATCCACTTACTGATTTACTTTTGACCTCAACACACACGCTCACATGCACACACAATCACGCTCACTTTTCGCAGCTTGACTGTTCAGTCATATTTACAGGTCGACTGTAATTTTTCAACCTTTTCGTGACACTGGCGAGTTGTGGCATTATCCACTGAGATCATTTATCAAATGAATGTTTTCTTATCGCCAGAGCAACTGCTGCTCGCAGGCTTTGTCCCTGTTTCCCTAACATCACATGAGTTCTGTGGCAGGGCAGACATTCCCTCAAGTTTAAAAGATACAACGGCTGGTTTATGGCAGCATGTTTATTCAATTCTCAAAGCAGTTGTATCTTGTTTCATGCACATTGGGGTTCCTTTCAGCTTGATGCCTTAGGGAAGGAGACCCTTCACAACAACAAAATGCTCTAAATTTCATTATCTTCACTGAAAGACGACACCAAACTCATGCATACATTTGTTCAATAATAAACCCACAATTGGGTTTCTTTTCTTAAGGGATTATGAGGTTTGAATGAAGTTTAAACTTTTTGTTGAGTTGATCATCAAGCATAATAAAAAAACACAATTCTCCTTTAATAGGAATTAAAGCAACCTGGACAGGAGTTTGTATTGAAAAGTGTTTTTAGTTGATGTAATCAAGGTGCATGTGTGTTCACACTGCATCAGGTATTTTTGTTAGTTCATCTCAATTCACTTCAATATGATGGTGACTAATAACTCAGAAACATGTTGGCAGTGATAGATGTGTTAAACAGGAAGTCTGTGGCTGCTACTGACACGATTTCATAAAAGTATACCCTTGATGTAATGTCCCAATATCAGTTTTTCAAAAGTAGTTTAACAAGATGTTTTTTACCATGGCGTACTACCATGTTGTTTTGGACAACAATGGGTTGTAAATAACAGTAATTATTATTATTAATTAATAAACTGTCATGACATAGAGAAGAAAAATCCATCTTAATTCCTCCAAAGCCAAAAAGACATCTTTAAATTGTTGCTCTTGATCAACCAACCCAAATATTTTCACTTTTTAATCCAATAAAAACAGACAAAAGCAGTAACGTAACCAAAGTGGAACCAAAACATTTCAGCATTTTTGCTTGATCCCTGATCCTAGAATTGTTGTTGACAGATTGTATGTGAATCGATGGATCAATGGTTTCAGCACTAAAGGTTCAGTACCACTTTACATAGTGTTCGGTGACTGTCTCTAATATCACGGCTACTGTAGCTGCTCTCCTGTTCACACACTGACAGCTCCAGCTGCCAGACGCAGGCCACGGAAACGCTGTCACCATACATCAGGAAAGTGCACACAGCACGGCCGTGTATGCCAGCCCTGCTGCCTTGTGATTCCTACAACCAGAGGAGGGCAAACACAGCAAACAGGGAAAGATGTGTTGTTAGTGAGTGCAGCCTTGTGTGGGCAGAAAGGTCGCTCACTGCTGTTTAAAAGACAGTTTGGATTTGGACTTGAAGTTTTGTTACCACCTGTGTATGTCTCCTTGAGAGACTACCTCCAGCTTCTAAGTGCTGTTCTTTTACTGCCAAAAATTTGCTGAACTTTTGTGAAATAAACCTTTTGGAAATTGATGGTGTCCAACAAAGATGAAGATTTACCCAGAATGTGAATAGAATGCAAAGTGATTTAGGGGTTTTATTATTTGTTCAGCACAATGTACTAGTGTTACAGCTCACTAAATGATGCTTGGTTGGAACACAACTTCGGTTCTTAATCAGTAGGACATGACCTGAACATTGCATTACATTGGCTACACCAGACACCTCGCAGACATGCTTTGCAGTCGGTATGGTCTATTGCCATCATTTAAAAAAAAAAAAATCTAAAAATAAAAATCTCTGGATTGGCATGGTCAGGGTAAGGTAGTCTCGCATAGCCAGACCTTCCTCCGCAGAGTAGCGGAGGAAGGTCTACACAGCATTCTGGGATGGGAGAAAAAGGTGCCTCTGCTAAATAGTCTCAGGGAGGATGCGTACGTTCAGAAGTAGTTTTAGTCGTCAACAGAAAACTGTGATTGGACAGATAGTCTAGCTAGCTGTCTGGATTTACCCTGCAGAGATCTGAGGACCAGGTAACCATAGTCCTCAGATTGGACAGATAGTCTAGCTAGCTGTCTGGATTTACCCTGCAGAGATCTGAGGACCAGGTAACCATAGTCCTCAGATTGGACAGATAGTCTAGCTAGCTGTCTGGATTTACCCTGCAGAGATCTGAGGACCAGGTAACCATAGTCCTCAGATTGGACAGATAGTCTAGCTAGCTGTCTGGATTTACCCTGCAGAGATCTGAGGACCAGGTAACCATAGTCCTCAGAAATCCACCAGAGGTTAGAACTCTAATACAAAGGAAGCCCCAGGTAATGGGCATCCGGCCTAAATGAGTGAAGCCTGGTGGAATTTCTCTTGGCAAAGCAGCAATCCTGGAAGTGGAACGTCTTAGGCTTCATGTCATGTTATTTTATCCTGGCATGACTGTTGACTGTGGCATTTTAGTGATGTTATGCCATCATTGAGGAGCTGCTAAACTGCTTTTTGTTGTCTGTAAAGCATTGACAAATAAACTATTCTATTTCCGATGTGTGTGTTTGTGACAGATCATCTGGCATGTCAGGTTAGGTCGTTATGCGCTGCTTGCACAATTGACCCATATGGGGCTGCTGATCTTTTTAGAGATGTACTGATACCGTCTCCAATACTGCCTAAAACCAGGTAACCATAGTCTTCAAATGGGACAGATAGTCTAGCTAGCTGTCTGGATTTACCCTGCAGAGATCTGAGGACCAGGTAACCATAGTCCTCAGATTGGACAGATAGTCTAGCTAGCAGTCTGGATTTACCCTGCAGAGATCTGAGGACCAGGTAACCATAGTTCTCAGAAATCGACCGGCGGTTAGAACGCCAACACAGAGACAGAGGACGGGGACGGACATTTGGCCTAAAAGAGTGGAATCCAGCGGATTCCCTTCAGATATAGACTAGGTTGACACCGAATGGAGATTTTTCCTCTCTCATGGTCACAGAGAGCTTTATAAAGAAACAGGTTGATGAGGAGCATAACTAGTTGAGCTGAACTTATTTGTCAGATGGGCAGCTAGAGACAGGACAAACCAATGCATATTGTACTTTTATAACATTCTTAACTGATTGAGATTTTCTACAAACACTCATGGTCCAGAGGATGAAGCCCACTGACTTTGGTGATCCATATTTCTCCACTTGTGCCACCATGAGTTTGATATGTGTTGTTTAGAGTGAAATGTATCGGATGGATTGCCATATCATTTGTTTCACTCATTCATGTTCCCCTCAGGATGGACTGTAATAACTTTCTGTCTTTTCAACTAGCGCCATCATCAGATCAAATTAATATTTTCCAATACTTGATGACCCAAATACCTGCAAACCTATCTAAACTATGATATACTGTTTGTTGCTAATTAGCAAATGTTGGCATGCTAACACATGTAAGATACAGTGTGTAAGCCCAAAGCACAGCTGTGAATAAGTAGCTCAGAGCTAGGGCTGGGCGATATGGAGAATATCAAATATCATTATATTTTTGACAAATACCTCAATATCGATACCGAAACCATATTGTAGTGTTGACTATTGGTGCTTTCACAAACTATTTACACAATGAGATTTTTAATAAAGAATCATCAGTAATGTGGATATAATGACTAAGTGGGGAAAGGGAAATAATAGAACAGTTACAGTCAGGTAAGTTTGGAAAATCACTTTACTTTATTTTGGCCCTAAAAGACCAGAAAAATACAACACTTCTGCCATACTACGATATCCAAAATCTAAGATAATATGTAGTCTCATATCCAGATATTGATATACTGTAATATTGATATATTGCCCAGCTCTACTCAGAGCCAGCTAGCGTGGCTTATTGTTGACATTTCAGAGAAAATCCCCGCAATCACATGCCGACAGACATACAGTACTCGTTACTATGGTTACTAAAAATATTTATTTGTTGTTTGTATAGGAGACTTGTCACTTGACATTTTTCATGACTATAAAATGGATTCAATCCTTATGATCTATATCACTTAGTCCTGTGTTTGGTCCAAAAGAGAGTATGAAAATCAAAATCTAAGCCCTACACTGCCATGCACTTATGTTTTCTTTTGCTGTCCCTCTATTGCTCACATGCACACACACACACACACACACACACACAGACATACAGACACAATGCTCACACTAGAAAGAATCCATTTAACTGTCTTGTGTCTCACACAGATTGTTTTGTCTGTACGTGTCATCCAGTTCAGAGGGCGCATTCTTACAGGAAGACACAGCAGCCCTGTGCCTCCTCCTTTACTCCTTGTCCTTAATCCCTCTTCATCCCCTCTCTCCCTTTCCTCCTTTCCTCATCCTGACACCTTGAGCTAGACCACTTTTTTTAAACTTAGCAACTGTTGTTCACGATGTTGTTTATAACGCCACCATAACAATGTTATAGTAACTCATAGTAGTTCATTTAGTTCCCTTTAGTCTCTGGTTGTGCAGTCACACAAGGTGTTAAGAGGCTATAAAAAGCTTTAAAAGTCAGTAATAAAAATGTTAAATCAATATGAAAAGCCATGGAAAGGTGGCTATAGCAGGGGGTTTATGCTCATATTTGTGTCTTGATCTCAGTAATAATTTGTGCAGCAGTGCTCGGCAGCAGTTGGAGCCAGTAGCACTCACCCCGATTCATTCCAAAGGAAAGTATATCACAGTAGTTATCACATTCCATCCAACCCTCTATCCTGTTGTCAAGCATTGTTTTGATTTACAAATATACAAGGAGAAAAAAAGAGCAATTTTGCAAACAAAAATGTGCTAAACTAAAGTGTGTACAAACATAACCTGTTCTTTGCTCATGCACTGCAGAGTGATTGCAATTACTGCGTCAGTGACAGCAGTTGGGAGTTTATTTGCAGTGTGCTACAAGTGATGATTTTTAATATATATAATTTAGCCAAACAACCTGTCATACTCCAAATTACTGAATAAACTGAAACAAACCAGCACAGAAATGTAAATGACTTGGAACATAGCTGACACATGACACAGGCATTTTGTACACGCCTCAAAGCTCCCATCCACATTACATCCTTTTGTGAGAGAAGCAATTGTAGACCCCCTTGTCCTGGGGGTCTGTACAACTTCAGGCAGTGCTTGCAGAAAAATGTACCCGGCGTTCTAAATGAAATCATTCTTTCTCCTTCAGTCTGTGATCCAGTTAACAATGCAGCTCTGCCAGGAAAATACAGAAAGAGATAAGAAAGAGAGAGAGGAAGAGGAAGAGGAATGAAAGCCTGAGATGCCCTTCGCCCCTCCTCGGACTGCCAAAGACCCCCTTCTAAAGATGTCCCAGCCATGTTTGAGTCAGTAACAATCAGAACATTCACAAACGTGGCTGTGCTGTCATTTCTTCCCACTAAGATCTATGATTTGCCAAGCGCTTCCTCTGAAATCTAGTGGTAGCCGAGCCAAAAAATCCCCCCATCCTCCCAACCGCCACCTCCTCCCCAAGCACTGAGAACACCCCCGGAGTGCTGAGAAATTGCCCCTGCCGTGTCCCCTTCAAATGCGTGTGAATTCCAAATAATGTTCCACAGCCAAATAGCAGTTGGCACAGAGCCGGAGTGAAGGGCTCAAGAGGGGCTCGCTCCCACGGAGAGCAGGGAAGTAAGAAGATAGTGAGGGAGACATGTAGAGTTAAGACGAGAATCCAGACACCTTAAAATAGACGAGCAAAAGCTTTGCTGGACAGTTTTTCTTGTTAAAATATGCGTGTGACATCTTATTTAGGTAGTGGAGGGAATAAGATTTTCATTCAACTTCTCTGAAATCCTATCTATTCAACTGAAAATAAAAATCTGTGCCGCGGTCCAATAGCCATTTAACATGCCCTCCTTGGAACTCGGTCATATTGTGTGTGGCTCCATACATTATATGAGTGGCCACTCAGAGCTACACAGCTGAAACCAAAAGGAGAGCTGAGGATTAAAAAACTGGTCCCAAACTTAGAGTTACTACTTAAAGTAGACATAATTAATTATAATAATAAATATTGATTTCAGATGACTGAGACAGGAGATTAAAATATTCCAGATGAGTATATTTTCATGAATGAATCCAACAGCAGCTGCTTTCCTATGTTAGATCTAGTGAATCCATTAGCCACAGTGCTGTTTGTGTTTGATATGAAATCCATCATATATGCACAGGAGTGGGAACAATAGATTTACAGCATAAAAAGTAAGATATATATAGACCCAAGCAGGTTTTTCTTCCATCCGGGAATGCTGTGTGGCCTAGTCAGACCTTCCTCTACAGCGCAGTGGAGGAAGGTCTAAAGCCGATAACAGTGTTATTAGACCCACAATGCAACAATACGGTCAGAGATTGGGGTTTGTTATTCTCTGATATTTTCTCATCTGAGGTTGTCTGAATCATAATCTCAAAACCTGGTTTCAGTGTTTTCCCCAGACATTTAGTCTAACCTTTGTGCGTATCCTGGCTGATTCTCCCCCACACACACACACACACACACACATATGTAATTGTTACTATGTCCTCTCATCTGTGCTAGAGAGCAGGTTATCCTCAGCGTGCCCTCCAAACACCAAACAAAAGTGTCTAAAGTGGCAAAACGGGGGTTGAAACCATGCAATTTTGATGAAATACATCTTCACGACCCAACGCTTTCTTTCAGTAGCGCTCGGGGTGATTTTATAGATGATACATACTCAGCGAGAATGGGCAGTGAGTGCATATCGCCCTGTGTTGTGGTACTAAGTCATTCTTTAGCGTGCCCCTCCTCCCCCCATTCTGAACGCTTCCACTGAAGCAATGGATGCATTGTGTCAAAAAGAAGGCCGGATATGGGCCTCTTGTGTCAGCCGATGCACCAGCCACAGGCTTGTGTGTGTGTGTGTGTGTGTGTGTGGGGGGTTGTTGTTGGTGACGCAGCCATGAGAAAAGGTGCCTTGCAATGTTCTTTGTGCTTATATGAACAGCCTGATGGTGCTCTTTCCTGATGGTGTAGCTGTGCACATGACAAGCATTAGTTGGTATGACTGTATCATACAGACCAAATATAGCTCTCTTTCTTTTTCTTGCTTTTCTTTTTGTTTTGCAGAGTCAATGTGCTGCAACGAATCCACTTAATAGTGATGCATTTTTCAGCTATTTCATAATGATTTAATTGAGAAGAAATGAAAGTCAATTTACTGGGAAGAGTGTTTGTCAGCTCATCATAAAAACAACAATGAAACAAGATGTCATTTTTCACCACAGCAGATTCTGTTCCTCTTTACAGTATCACTCATGCTATTTCTATTTCCAGAGCTGGTGGTACAGTACTACATGCACATAAAAGAAGAAACGGAAACCAATGCTTTGTTACCAAAGCAGTAAAAAACATTATCCTGTGCATCACTGCCTATGTTTAATATGTTTGGTGTTCAAATAGACCCATAATCAAACTCTAATATCCAAAGACTTGGGGCTTGGGCTGATAATATTTTGTAAGTAGTAGGTACTACTACTCAGGGCTGTACTCAAGTCCACCTCTGTCGAGTCCAAGACCGGGACTGGTTGAATCCAAGTCAAGACCGAGTCCAAATGAGAGACTGTTTTGATGGAGGAAGTTACTTTAGAATAAAAGCATATAGTGCTGGACTCGGTCACGATCAACTAGAATAATTGGTGAGTCAAGAGTCGACTCGAGTCTGATTTGAGTTCTACAGCCCGGCTATTACTACGAAGATACAAGTAGTTTAAGGGGAACTATTTTGGGATTCATTAGAGTCTCACAATAAAGTCCAGGCAACTGCTTCAGCTAGACTGCAGACAAACACTGCAAGTCTGGACAAACACTAACAGAGTCCTCTCATAATCTCTCCAAATAAAGCATAGCACCATTTTAGAGCCCTGTCCACACCTCAATATTGCAGCTATGCTATGGAAACACTGGCTTATTACCCTCAGGCTGATTGAGCCCTCCTGCTCCTCTGGCTTGTCCACGTATTCAATCAATGTTGAACACATCCCGACCAGCGTGTCATTCATTACCAGACATTATAAGTAACGTTATACCCGGGCTTTAAACATGGTTATCGACCTGGGGGCCAGTTAATGATGGAAAAATGATATCATTTGCTGCATTGCTCCTTTGTAAGCTGACCCTGAAAACCAGACGGGGTCTCTTCATCTTGACCAAGTTGGCTATCGATTTCCACTGGGGGTAATGACTTTTTATGTCTGTAATATATGAGGAGATGTTTGATGTTGGCTGATCTGTTTGCTCACTATGGCCCACTTTCATTACCGTTGTCAGGGGAGTCATATCGTGGAAAGCTAGAAGCAAGACTCTCTCTGGACATGGCTACACAGACTTACACCTCTCATATAGTGAGCAGCTTCCATACTGCATGTGTGTCCTAGCTCTTTTTCCAGCCGCATCTACAGCCCAATATTTCTGCTGATTGAGGCATGATATAAAGTTAATATTTCTATTTTTGGTAATCACATAACCATAAAAATGTGTATGGTTTCTTTATTCAGCATCATACAGTAATTACAGCTGCTGGGTTTGTTGTGCTGGAAAGTGTAACACAGTAAGAGAAGTGTTTGACTGTTTAATTGCATTCCTATGCAGGTTAATTTTGCAATAAAGGGGCAAAGAAGAAGTACTGAAATAGCAACCATGTAGAAACTCATCTTTCAAAGTTTCCCTTTACAGTGTCTTTACCATTTAGAAAAAACTAAATTTAATTTCTAGTTTTTAATCAAGATTATGTGCTTTGATTACTACATTTTACATTTGAAAATAAAATGCATCTGAAACAGAACTGCTTTTAAAACAGATGGGACTACTTTAGAAGATGTCTTACTGTAATATTTACACTGAAACAACTAAAAACTACAAAATTGAATCAGACGGGAAAACTGACTCACTCGTTTCATATCTGTGTGCGATATGGTACATCAATATAGAAAGAAATCATTTGAGGGAGAGAGGATTTGTTCCATCTATTACCTGGACGCTGTGGCTCTGACCTTTGACCTCTTGGCTATTGGTTGCATTAATCTTATTCTACTTTTCACACTAAATCACTGTGCAGAAGAAAGAGGCAACATTTGTATCATGATCAATGGAATGTCCATATCATGGATCATCTATCTATCTATCTATCTATCTATCTATCTATCTATCTATCTATCTATCTATCTATCTATCTATCTATCTATCTATCTATCTATCTATCTATCTGACAATATGCCCACCTGCCTATCCATACGTCAAGCCTTCATTCATCTATATATCTATCCATCATCTCTCTCTATATATATATATATATATATATATATATATATATATATATATATATATATATATATATATCAACCTGACTGCAGTTCGTCACTGTAACCAACTTGAGTGGGTTAATGCTCACATTCGA